>CAUYQG010137984.1:0-10548 GCA_963574415.1 Tarsius wallacei | reverse complement strand
CTTGGACTTCTTTGATTACATTTACTTCTAAGTTTTTTTTTTTTTTTTTTTAGTTGGAGTCTCACTCTGTAGCCCAGGCTGGAGGGCAGTGGCACGCTCCCAGCCACCGCAGCCTCGACCTGCTGGGCTCAGGCGATCCTTCGCCTCAGCCTTCCAAGTAACTGGAACTACAGGTGCGCGCTATCACGCCCAGCTAATTTTTTATTTATTGTAGAGATGAGGTCTCGCCAAGTTGCCCAGGCAGGTCTCGAACCCACGGGCTCAGGCAATTCACTCACCTCAGCCTCCCCAAGCGAGGGATTACAGGCTGAGCCACCGAGCCCGGCTACTTCTAAGTATTTAAAAAGCATCGTTTTTATACTATTGTAAATTGAGTTATTTTCTGAATTTCGTTTTCACATTGTTCATTGCTACAAATGCAGCTGGTTTTGAATATTAATCTTGTATCCTGCAACTTTACTGAATTTGTTTATTAACTCTAACAGTTTTTGTAGATCCTTTAGGGTGTTCTAGATACAAGATCATGTCATCTGCAAATAGAGATAATTTTACATCCTTTTCTGATCTGGATGATTTTTATTTCTTTTTCTTGTCTAATTGTCTTGCCTAGAACTCCAGTGTAATGTTAAGTAGAAGAGGCAAGAGTAGGCATCTTTGTCTTGACCCCAATCTGAGGGGGAAAACTTTCATCATTAAGTATGATGTTAGCTGTGGATTTTTCATACACGTTGTTTATCAGATTGTGAAACTTCCCTTCTAGTCCTAGTTTGTTGTACATTTTTATCATGAAAGAGTGTTTTGACTTTAACTGTTTCTTTGTCAATTTTTTTTGTTGTTAGTTTAGATTATCTTGTAGTTTTGACCCGTCAGTCTATGAATATAGTGTATTACATTGATTGATTTTTGTGTTTTAAGCCAGCCTTGCATTCCTGGAATAAATCCCCCTTGGTCATGGTGTATAATCCTTTAATATGCTGCTAGATTCAGTTTGCTGGTTATTTGTTGAGGATTTTTTCATCCATATTTATAAGAGAAATTGGTTTGTATTTTTCTTGTGATGTGATTGTCTTTTGTATAAGGGTAATACTGGCTTTATAGAACAAGTTAGGAAGTATTCATTCTTGTTCTATATTTTTGGATGTGTTTGAGAAGCATCAGTGTTAATCCTTCTTTAAACATTTGGTAGATTTCACCAGTGGAGACATCTTATCCTGGGCTTTTCTTTCTATAATTTTTTAAATTACGAATTCAAAATTAATCAAATTTGGAAAGATTTTAGCCTTTATTTCTTACTGAGAACCAGCCGTTTTAAAAAATGCTTTCCCCAGGATGCTGCAAGTCTTTGGTTAATTTCTGGAGTTCCAAAAAGTTTATTTTTGAGAGTTTTGGACAATTTTTTCATTTGCTTATATGGAGGGATGAAATTTGGATTTCTTTACTCCTCTATCTTCACTGATGTCATTCCTTAGTTGAGTTTCTAATAAAACAGACAAAAAGCATCCCAACAGATGAGACATTTATTTAGTTATAGTGGGAGGCATAAGAATGATGTTTCTCAAACTTTAGTGAACCTAAGAATTAACTTATTGTGTCTAGGGAACATGAAGTACTTATATTCTTTATAAACTTAAGAATTATTATGTTTAGTAAACGTGAACATAAGAATTAATTAAGTATATGATTCTAAATGGATATTCCTGGGTCTTAACTTTAATTGTGATAATTTTGTCTGGAACTTGGGAATCTGCATTTTAGGTGGGTAGTAAAAAATTAGAACTAAAAGTAATGAAGAAATTGGAAGGTTGAAAGGAAAGCTTACATAAATTTGGTTAATTTCACATTTATTTTATAGAGTAGAGTCAAGGGAACTGTCCACAGTTGAAGAATCAAGATGTGAGCTGATGCTTTACAGATATTTAGGTAACCATTGTAAGAACTGGAAGCAAAAATAGTTAAGACAGACTACCACCAGGGAGCAGAACTGGAGTGAGACAGGGCAATTTTTAATTATTTTCTTTATAGGGTGAACTTTCTTCCTCAAAACCAGCTGTTATCTTTATAATAAAAATACAAATAAAAGCAGGGGGGAGTCAGCAGGAGGGGGCAATTGGCGAACAATTCTGTTGCCTTCCTGATGCCCCAACCAGCCTGGCCCTGCTAACTACCCATGCGCCAACAGTCACAGTGTGGGGCAAGCAGCTTGGCTCCTGGAAGGGGTGCACAGAATTGGTCTCACTCCTCTAGCAGAGCCATGTCCTCTCCACCTCCCTGCAGAGGAGGTAACTGAGTGCAAACAAGATGAAGAAAAACTGTAATTTAAGTAACTGATAGCTGCCGGCTGACAGCCTGAACTGGAGTCACAGAGCCCTGGACTGAGGGCCAAAAGAAACCTTCCCAAGGTCATGCAGTGACCCAGTGCTTGCCAGGAGCAGTAGTCTTTGGAGCTTAAAATCATAAGCATTAAACTTAAAACAAACTTTGCTGGGAAGCTGGCTGGGCAGCTGGCCTAGCTTCTAGCAGGGATTCACTGGCCAACTGTCTCAGAGGTCCGGGCAGAGGGCCCACCTAGCAGGCGCCAGAGCCCGGGAGTATCCAGATGGCAATGGCTAATTCTGGGGGAGGGATGGGTGTGTGACAGCTGCACCCCTAAGCAGCCCAGGAATGTGGCTCCCCTGGACCCCTACTCTGGAGGGCTGCTTTGGGTGAAGATGATCTGAACCATCCTGGCCCAAAGTCCCAGTGCCAAAGGCGTGTTGTCCTTTCCACACTAGAGGTGTTTCTCATTTCAAAACATCCTGTGCTAGCATGGGAAGTGCTCAGGACAGAAATGTACTTTCCACAGTGCCCAGGGCTGGTGGGAAGACAGGCTGTGGGGCCCGAGCATTTGACACCCAAGCTGGAGGTGACACTGCTCAGGTGAGCTGAGTGGCTGCCTTTGGGAGAGTTAGTGTTTAGGGGTTTTCTCACAGTGCTGTGAGAAGTCAGGGTGGGCCATGATGGTAGGGAAGGCTTTCAGATGATGCAGCACTGGAGATGGGTCTGCTGACCAGGCAAGTGAGGTGGCAGCGAGTCCTTCCCTTGCTCCCATGGGCAGGAAGATGCAATCATGTGATTTACCCCACTAGGGCCTGTCTTGCCTCTGGCTCTGCAGTCCAGGAAGCTCCACAGGCAACACCAGCTGTGACCCCACCCTGAGTTCTCAGCCAGGTCTCACTCCACAAGATAAATACAGGGGTCTTTAAAATGAACACCAGACTCTGTTGGTATTAGTTCTTCCACCTGACCCCTGGCTTTGAGACAGTGCTGGTGCATCCTCTGTGCTGGACCAGGTGTAGGTCAGCATCCCCCATCTCCAGATTTTTTACCTGCCACATGGGCTGATATGTGTGTCGCAGGTGCCATTGGCATGGTGGCAAAATCCATCTGAGTTGACCCATCTGTGGATGTCATAATGACGGCAGCAGCAGGTACCCTCACCCGGCACATGCTGAGTACCAGACACTGCTCCAGGTGACACATGCAAATAACATTACCCTTAGGCCCTGCTGTTGGTGCACCCCTGTAGAGACACAGAGACATATCACGGAGCTCAAGAGGGGCAGGGTCAGTCAGCTCAAGTTGGAGCTTGTGACCACTTTCTACTCTGCCCCTAAATTAGTCCATGTGTATGTAGCTGGTCATCTCTGCAGCCACAGAGTCCAGTAAAGGCCAGACACTTCATCTCAGTACATACTTGCCGAATGAAAGAATGAAAATGAGTGCTCACATACCTTGGGTATGTAGACTGTTGTTATAACTGCAAGGGGTATGTGGGAAATCAACAGCCACAGTGAGACACATGGTGATGAGTGTCTGAGTCAGTATGACCAACCACAGCCTTCACATCATAGTAGATTGGAGAACCAAATGAAGAGGCAAGATATTCCTGAAGCGTGTGGACATGCAAAAGGAATGGGCAAAAATGCACAGCTACTTCTTCTCAGAAGTGTGTCTTGTTTTCTTTTGCTGCTGTAGCAAATGATCACACACTTAGCAGCTTGAGACAATACACATGTATTGTGTCATGCAAGTTGGAAGTCTGGGCCCAGCAAGGCTTAGCTGGTTCTCACCTCCAAGTTCCACAAGGCTGAAATCCAAGCACTGGCAGGCAGGGCTGCATTCTTTTCTGAAGCTCTGGGATGAACTGTGGCTGCAGTGTTGGGTGGGCAGTCAACTGGAGGCAGAGGATGCACAGGTAGCTATCTGCAAGGATTTTGCAAGCAAAAGTAGTGTGGTGGGGAATGATTTGAAATTTAGGTGATAGAAGGTCTAGGCCCCGGTCACCAGTTCTGTGAATGTGCATTTTTTTTATTTGTGGTGTCATGCCATGTGGGGGAGGCAATTGGGGCATTGCAGGATACGATAAACTGAAATTTGGAGATGCTAAATTAGAGGTGCCTGTGAGGCAGCAAGCCAGGAAGTCCAGCAGGCAGTGGGCTAGACGTCTGGAACTTGAGGAGAGATCTTAATGGAAGAAAGAGATTTGGGAATTTGGGATTTCAGGTGCTAATTGGTGGAGAACTGAGAGGAGATGGGCTGGAGCTAATGGCTTAGATTCTGTGTCTATTTGGCATCCATTCATGACAGGATCAATTAACTATATATTCCTATTTCTGAATTCTTGAGGCTCTAGCATTTAGGGGCATTACAAATCCAGGAGAGACTATCCTTCTCAGAGATAACCAATTTCTAATGTTTTCCAAATTGGCCATACCATCTTGCATTCATTCCTACCTGCAATGTGCAAGAATTCCTACCTGCAAAGTGCAAACAGAGCCACATCCGAGCTTGATCCAGCCTCAAGGCTCAACCCAGCACTCTCTTTTATTTTCATTTTAGCTATTGTAGATAAAAATAACCAAGGAATTGAATATTTTGTCTTTTCGTATTATTTTGTATTTCCTTATGCATCTAGTGAACCAACTCCCTGGGAGTTTGCTCCACCTCTAAATTCCACTAGTAACTTTTTTTTTTTTTTTTTTGAGTTGGAGTCTCACTCTGTCGCCCAGACTGGAGTGCAGTGGCTGCTCCCGGCCGCCACAGCCTCAACCTGCTGGGCTCCGGCGATCCTTCCACCTCAGCCTTCCGAGTAGCTGAAATTACAGGCACATGCTACCATGCCCAGCTGATTTTTTAATTTATTGTAGAGATGAGGTCTCGCCAAGTTGCCCGGGTGGGTCTTGAACCCACGGGCTCAGGCAATCCACTCACCTCAGCCTCCCAAAGATGCGGGATTATAGGCTAAACCACCCAGCCCAGCTCCACTAGTAACTTTTATCTTGAGTACGTGAATGCTGTGCTGCTCCATAATAAGGGCAGTGGCCATGTGGCCATCTAGAAATCAAAGGTTCCTCATTCCCTACTCTCTTATTCTTGCTCTTTCTCTCCATTTAGTTTTATCTTTATATTTTTTCCTTCACTTTATAAAACAACTTTTAAATAGCCTTTAAGCTAGACAAAATTACTTTTCCTTTAAGCAAAAACCACATCTTCATATTTTAATAAACTTATTTACCGAAAACACATCTTTCTTTATACTCTCTATATACAGAATTCTTTCTTACATAGTTACATATATTAATTTACATGTATATTTTAAACTTATAATAACCCTAATTTCTAGTGAAAAACCTAGGATTACTTAATTTAACGTAATATAACTTTAGGATTTTAAATTACTGAAAAGAATTTTGAAACTAGTTTTACTTATCAAAAATTACTAAAATCATGTGAACTAAAAGGCATTTGAGTGGGTTCTATTTTACTGATAAGCGCTTACTTTTCTTCAATTCAATTAATTGGTTTTCTTTCAGATGTTTTAGTAGTGATATACCATATATGCATGAAACACAAACATATAGACATACAGACACACAGGCAGAAGCAAATCTTACAGATTTTTAAGATTCTTTATTTATGTATGTATGTAGAGACAGGGTCTATAAGCACGAGTCACCATGACCAGCTTATGTATAAGATTATGCATTAGCCAGTTTTCAAAGCTTCTTTCCCCCTCTTAGACTCCAAAGAGATCAAGTAACAAAATACAAAAGAAAGCAGAGTCTTAGACCTGACTGGAATCTGTCCACTTACAACTTTTGAGATTCCAAGAGGAAAAACAGGTAATTTTCAAAAAGAGGAGTCTTTTGCACCTTTTCTTTTTTCCCTGAGGGATCTCAGACTGTTAGAAATTTCCTTTATTTTAGGTCCATCACGTGGCATGAAGGGTGACAAGAGGAAGAAGGGATAGACAGAAGCAAATGTAGAAATACAGGATTCAGCTGAGTTTTACAGAAAGAGAAAAGAGGCCTTAAAACAATACATATGTATACACATACAGCCCAGATATCAATTCTAAGTCAACTTTTGACCATAGAGCTGTTCTGAAAAATCATTTTCCTAACTGTAATTCCTATTCAAGTCCATTTACTTTGCTTCTATTGCTATCTGGGCTCCCGTGGCCAAAGCAGCAGTCTACAGAAGCAACCATCTCACTGTAGCAGCTGCTCCTGCTCTTCCTTACTACAGTGTGATGGATGGCTCTCAGTAACACACCAGCATTTTCAGGGCATGCCCATACTCACACACAAGCATCTGAGAAGTGGGCCATACCACTCCACAAAGAAGTGGGTGATTACCCTGGAATTTCTCCCACAGATCCTTAATTTCCTATATCTATTCTTGGTATCTCAGCTCCTAGCCTGGCCAGCCACATGTTTTGCAATGGGCAGGTCTATACAAACCTACCCCTAAAGTCTGAAGAAGTTGAGAGGCCAAAGAAAGAGGCTGACATATCCAGTTTCTTAGAAAGAAATGTTTAAAAGGGACTTACGAACAGAAGCCGTATTTATGTCTCTGGAGGCAGCAAGACAAGATGGTGGATCCCCGTGCCATTACCCCTCAGACTCGGGGCCTATATACCACAGGGAAGGGGTGATTCAGAAAGAATGTGTAGGACAGTTGGAGTACAATATCAAGGTCGTTTTGGCCTTAGGGCAAGATTTATGGTAATTACCTGCTCTTACACAAGATACAATAAACTGGAAATCTTAGAGGTCTTCCTGCAACAGGGGCTAATCAGAAGTCAACATGGTGGATTAGCATTCAAGATGGAGTTGTTTTGGCCTCCACGGAAACACTCACCCTTCTGAGGTGGAATTCTGTGAATTCTACCACCACAATTAAGATACAGAATATTTCTATTACCCTCCTAAAATTCCCCCATACTCTCTTCTGGTCAATCCCTTCCCTCCAGCCACACCCTTGGCAACCACTTTTTGTCAACTGGACATCCCCGATGGGATAGTGTGAGAACTTTAACAGCTTTTTTTCTAGTTTCTTCAAAAAACCTGATAGATCCTCCCTAGTTTCCTTTTCTATAGGTCTAGCTGCTTGAAGGGTCCAGACTCCTACCAGCTACTGGACAAAGTCCACACCCTCTACAAGATCAGGTTAGACTGAAGCAAGTCAGCACAGACCGGTGCCTGCAACCTGCAGTTACCTTTAGCTTATTAACATGTCATTATATTGCTAAAATCCCTCCCCTATAGGAAAAATCTCCACCATTTTGTGTACATGAAATATATGGAGAAACATGTTTGTGAACTGCACCTATGTGTCTGGAACGCCACCCTGTTCATACTTACATACTTTCCCCACCCTGTACCCAACTCTTTAAAAGTCCGGTGCCTCCCACTGCTTGAGGAGAAGGGACTTTCAGAGCATGAGCTCCCTTTCTCTATTCTTTGGATAAAACTTGACTGCCTTTCCAAATTGGACATTCTTTCTTCACAACTGATACAAAGTAGAGAAAGAACATTGTTTGTTGGTGACATTTTGAAATGTCAAAGTTTTAAAATTTGATGAAATTCAATTGTAAGTTTTGTGTCTTAGTCTGTTTGTGCTGCTATAACAAAATGTCTACAGCTGGGTTATTTATCAACAACAAAAATGTCTCTCTCACAGTTCTGGAAGCTGTGAAGTCCAAGATCAAGGTACTGGCAGGTTTGGTGTCTGGTGAGGGTCTGGTCTCTGCTTCCAAGATGGCACTTTTCATGGTGTTCTCCAGAGAAGACAAGCACTGTGTCCTCCCACAGTGGAAGGGCAAAAAGGAGCTACCTAGTTCCCACAAGTCCTTTTATAAGGACACTAATTTATTCATGAGGGTGAAGCCCGCATGACACAATCACCTCCTAAAAGCCCTTTTAAAGACCCACCTCTTAATACTATCACAGCAATTAAGTCTACATATAAATTTTGGAGGCACACATACACTTAAACCATGGCATTAACTTTTGGCATAGTAGCTAAGAAATCTTTGCCAAATACAAAGTCACACAGATTTATCTCCTACAGATTTTATAGTTTTAGCTCTTGCATTTAGGTCTATGATCCATTTCAGATTAGTTTTTTATTATGGTTTGCAGTAAGGGTCGAGGCTCACTTTATTGCACATGGATGCCCAGTTAGTTGTTTCAGTCCCATTTGTTGCAGACTATCCTTTCCTTGGCCCTTTCGTTGAAAATCAGACCATATACATGGTGGGTCTATTTATGGACTCTATTCTTTTTCCTTTGGTCTGTGTTTAGATTATACTATCAGGTAGCTTAAGTCCTCCAACTAGCTGTTTTTGATCTCTGTGAGGCAAGTCTGCATACAGGCTTTCCTTCACAGTGAGTTTATGTAAGTTCCCAAAGGCCCTGCAGGGTGTCCTCAGTGTACAGTGCTGATATGGGAAGGTGGGCTCTCGCTCAATCTCCTTCACTCCCAGTGCCAACCAGTTCCTGCTATCAGTGGCTCTCTCTACGGCCTCTTGCTACCGAGCCCCTGGGCTAGTGAATGGAGTCTGGTACTGGGGAGCATAAGCAATGATAGGCAGCTGGCCACAGTTCCCTATGCAGAAGACTCACTTGGTTTCCCAGGTATAGGGGCAAGCTGACACATTCCACTGTCTGAGCAGGTGGCCAGCTGAGGAACTAATGCCAGTCTCTGTTAGGCATCTAAGATCATGATGAGAACTCTCTTGGAGCTACACCCGTTGCCTTTGAAGATACCAAACACACTCCCTAATTCTTAACCCACAAGGTGCTGAGGGAAGCACTTACACTTCCTTCTGCCCCCATCCTCCATTCATCCAGTTACGCCAACCCAAGGGTAAGGTGGTGGTGGTTGGGAAAGGCAGGGCTAATCCTAAACTCTAAATGCTTGTATGTTTGTACTATGGGCTCTTTTTACAGTGTGGGATACTAAATGCCTCTGGGTTGTCACCTCTGTGCCCTGACTCACTAATTCCAGGGTAACAGGAAAAGGCCCATTAAACACCTTGTTCACACAGCTCTAATAAAAACAGTAATAGTAACATCAAAACATTCACACAGAGCTTGCAGGCACAAGTCTCCTTCTCTACTTATATTAACTTATTTCGTCTTCACAACAGCCCACCCTGTGAACCCATTTTCCAGCCGAGGAAACTGAGGCCCAGGGAAGGTGAACTGAGAAGCTCACAGGGCGGGCACGCTGGGGCGTGCAGGGAGCCCACCCGCCAGGCGCCGCCTTCCACGTGGGATGGGGGAGAGCCTTGCCACCTAAGCCAGGGTGTGGGCGGCGCATTTGGTTCAGACTAAACAGATAGCGAAGTCGACGGTCGCGAGCAAGGAGGAGGCACACGCCTCGGTCGCCGTCTGTCCCTGCCTGCTCCCCCCCCCACCTCTGTTAAACAATGGCGGAGAGAGCCGCAACGCGGCCCCAGCGCGCAGCCCCGCCACCGGCCAGCACCCCCTCACGAGGCGCGGCCGTGCACTTGGGCCACGATCTCCCGGTGATCCGGGCTCAGAGACCGGCAGCGCGGGGCGGCTACCCCTCGCCTCTCCTGGGGTCCATCCCTCTACCCAGGACACCAGGCACGCCGCCTCACAGGCCCACGCGCGAGAGCAGGAGCAACGCATGCGCACGGCGTGCGTAGCGGCTCAGGTGCGCTGCGCTGCCCTGCGCTGGGCGGGGCGGCTCAGGTGAGCCCGGGGTGGGGGCCGGAGCAGGCAGTAGGCTCGCGTGAGCCGCGGGACAGACGCGGGCGGCTCGGGTGGGCGGCGGGGCGCTGCGAGCAACCTCTTAGACACCGGGAACACAAACGGCAACGTTCCCCGAAGTGCTCCCGTCCCTCAATGAGGTCGCTGGACCCTAACGTGTCCTCTCTCTGCCGGTGCCATTCGCGCCAAAAGGAGACCAGGTTCGGCAAAGCAGAGTTGAACTTTATTCATTGATCAGGAATGGAGAAGGGTCGCTCGCGCTCAAACCACCTTCTCCGTGGGGTGGGTAAAGGAGGATTTAAGGGCTCTTAGGCAGGTAGGTGGAGACTGGGGCGGGGTGGGGGGGGTGTCGGGTGGGTTCTTCCAGGAGGGGCAGGAGCGTGCGCAGTTCTGTCGTGTCTTTTGCATCCGACCCTTCCCGTGCCTAGTTTTTCTCCCCAGGTCGGAGATCTTTTTTTTTTTTTTTTTTTTTTTTTTTTTTTTT
>CAUYQG010137982.1:0-24736 GCA_963574415.1 Tarsius wallacei | reverse complement strand
TTATTGGTTGACAGATTTTTTTTTCTTTCAGCACTCTGAATATATCATCCCACTACCTTTTGGCCTGAAAAGTTTCTGTTGACAAATCTGCTATTAATCTTATTGAGGAATTCTTATATATGACAAATTGTTTATCTCTGCTTTTCAAAATTCATTTCTTTGAGTTTTGGTAGTTTGATAATGTGTCATGCTGCGAGTTCCTTTGAGTTTATCATATTTGGATTCACTTGGTTTTTTTGTATCTGTATATCTATGCCTTTCTTCAAATTTGGAAAGTTTTCAGCCATTTTTTATCCAAATAATCTCTATCCCTTTCTCGTCTTCAAATCCTTTTGGACTCACTCGAAGCATATATCAGCCCACTTGATGATGTTCTACAAGTCCCTTGGGCTCTGTTCACTTTCTTTCATATATATTTTTAAATTTTTGTTCCTCAGCCTCAATAATTCCATGTGACATATCATCAAGTTTACCTATTGGTGTGTACTGAAGAACCCTTGAGGTAAAATTTTAAATTCAGTTTATATGTTTCTCAACTCTATAATTTCTGGGGGTAGAGGGCTATAATTTCTATCTTTTTGTGGATATTCTCATTTTGTCCATACATCATTTTTCTGAGGTTATTTACTTGTCTGTCCATCTTTTTCCTTAGCTCATTGTGCATATTTAAGATTGTTGTTTTAAAGAGTTTGTCAAGTAAATCTGATGCCTGTGTTTTGAGAAGGTTTTAGAGATTTATTTTGTTATTTTATATTACCTGGTCCCATGAAGGGGAAGACTTTTACTACTCAGCTCAGTATGAAGTCTCTCTGGTTTTTATGGATATGTGTACTCCCTAGTTTTGTGTGTATGTTTATCTTACAATTCTTTCATATACACACTGATTTTAAGTCTTCATATCTTTAAGAGTCTCACCTTGCCTCTTCCCAGGCCCTTAAATATTCTGTTGTATTCATCTTTTCATAGTCTCTTGACCTTGGTACCCTACTGGCAGCAGATCTCATGTAGCTCTCACAGTCTGTAGCATCCGCCACTGCTTTTTTGCCCTCTCAGACCTGACTTTCAAACTATACCACCTTTTCCATCAATTCTCCAAGTCACAGGATATGATGGTGGTCCCTTAGGCAGTCTTCAGACAAATAAACTGTTTCACTCTTTCTCTTCTATAACAAGGGAAGAATGAGGAGTTAGGCAGCTTCCTCCTGACCATGCTACACCATGCCAGGGAGAGAGTGAGACAAGGACAAGCAAAAACACATGGGAAAGTTCTCTCATTTTAGTAAGGCTTTTTCTTCATTTAGAATTTACTTTGGTGTAGCCACTTATTAACTGGCTTCTAGAGTTCTGACAAAATTATTTTGGTCTATATATTTTTATTTATCTGTTTCCATAAAGAAATGATGGTCTGGAACTTCATTACCTTCAATCTTGCTTATGTAATTTTCAGTAAGTAAGAGAATAGTTACTTTTAAGTCTTAATATTCAAATAACATTTTCACTAGACACAAATTCTTAATTTGAAAAATATTTTTGCTTGACTACTGGTTCACAGAACTTTATCTAAAACCCTTAGGACAAGTTATGTTTTGAAATTCAATTTTCTGGGGACTTTAGAAAGGCTTTTTAATGCATACGCTATAGGTATAGCATTGCAAGATGCCCCTGTGGAGGTAAGATCAACACTCCAATATCAAATGCATTAATATTTCAATGGTAATCCCTGTGACTTCACACTAAAATAAAATGAATAACTGAGATGAAATTGCAGGCATAAAGTTTTGAACCAGTACTTCATAAAAATTACTCTCTTGACCTGCTGCAGACTGTTTAACTGTTTTATTTCATCTTTGTAAGTGTTCTGCTCAGCATTTCTGGAAGTTTTCAGAGTTATTCACTTTGTTTTTTAATATTCTTCTGTTTTACTGCAATGTTTCTTTGTGTAGATTTTTTTTTCTTCATTTGATGGGCCTGAACAATCTGGGAATGCTCATCTTCTCTCAATAAAGAACAATTCATAGTCCTATGAGTCTGAACACTCTGTACAAAAGCTATACAAACACACTGTCCCCACTCTAAAGGAATTCATAAATTTAAACAGTAAAAAATTAAAATATATTCCACATACTAACAGCATTAAAAAGTGCACAATGTATTAAAGAGGCCCAGATAAGTGAAACTCATGATAGCTCCCAAAAGATAAAGCTTCATTTGAGCATTGAGAAGTGTAAGAAAGTGTTCAGAGGACGAAAAGTGAGAATGCTTTTCCAGGCAGCAAAAAGGGAATTAACAGTCAGAAGACCTGAAAAAGTAAGATATGCTTACTAGATCATAAGCTATAAGAAATACAAAAGTAACAGAAGTTTTTAAAAAGCTCATTCAAGGCCTTTTAAGTAATGCTAATCAGCAGAAATTTTTATGGAAGAAAATGGAGACTTGTTGAAACTTTAAAGAAAAATAGAACTAGCTTTTATAGAAAGAAAACTACCTGGTTGTTCCATAAGAACCTTTATGTCAAAATATGACTAGTTAGAGGTAGCTGACAGTTAAATCAAGATCAAAAAATAAGTGTTGCAATTCTGAACCAAGGAGCAAATAGAAGTCCAGAAAAATGACAATTATATGGACACCTAAAATGCAGAAGAAAAGGCCAAAGACCTAGGGAGACAGAATGATAATACGAGCTGATCAGAGGTGAGCCAAGGAGATGAGGGTCAATACCCTAGCACAGAATTGTAGTGCTATGCAAAAGGTTCTTCACATAAGGCTGCAGCCATTACACATAGACCACTTCAGTCATAATGGGTGTAGGAAGAGTCAGAAACCAACAGACAGCCATTAAGGAATAGGCTGCAGCCACAGTAAAGGATGGGAAAAAGAACCAGGGACTTTGGCACACCTCAGACCACAATCTAAACACTGAAACGACTGCCTGCTTTCAAACATCCTTCCACCACAGCCATCTCTGACCCAATTTAACTATCATCATTAAAAGTGTCTTTGATCTTCCTAGTACAGCAAGTCTTAATCCATTGTTCACAGTAACACAGCTGATAATTTAGTCCCTCTTTCTTACAAACATCCAGGGACAACACTTTGGCATGGGATACTCACTCACACTGGCATATTTCATTTTTTTAATTGCCTGTATAAATGTGTAGCACTGTAAATAATTTTTTTCTCTTGTAGGCTGAGCTATAGCTTCAGAGATGGTCAATGAATACAAGAGAATTGTCCTGCTGGAAGGATTGCAGCAATTGAGTGATCATCATTTCACAGTAGTTAAGTCTTTACTCACCGATGATTTAAACCTGAATAAGAAAACGCAAGATAAATATACCAGAGTTATGGTTTGTAATTTGTTGGGAAAAAAGTTCCAAGGTGCTGCCTGTGTGAACAAATTAATCGAATTGTTCAAATATATGGAATTACATGACCTTGTTAACAACCTTCGAAAAGAGAAGTCAAAAGGTAATAGGGAAAATCTCGCCTATGACCACTCTGCCCTGAGTGACCCGTCTTGAGTATAACCCCACCCCATTGGTTATAGTTTATACATTCCTTTCCCATTTTACATCTCAGTACCATAGCAATGTTGGTACCTCGGAGGCCAACCAGCTGGCAATCAGGACATTCTGTTTCCTACAAAGGAGGATTGATGTATTTTGGAGAATGTATTTGGGGGGAGTGGAGAAAAATAACAAAAGACAGAGGGATTTGAAGAGAGAGTGGGGTTTGCAGTACATTTGAAATATTAGAAAATGACAAAAATTAATTTGAAAATGACAAAAATTCATTTTTAATGTAATTTATTTTTTTAAATATTTATATTTAATCAATTTATGGCAGGAAATAGTTCTACTAAAAGATGTGTAGAATTTTCTCACATTAAATCACTGGAATTTTTTAAAATTCAAAGGCCAATATCGGCACTTTGTCATATCACAATTCAGATCATTTATTTTCACTGGTTTCTATAATTTGAACAGATATTCATAGAACATGAATGTCATAAAAGCCTTTGATACTTAAAAGAAAATAATAGGAGAACAGGATTAGGAAATGGTTGGCTGAGGCACATGTTGTCTGTAGGATTGAGAGGATATGCTTCATGCATAGGAGAGTGCCGGAGTCCAGCTCCGGGAGAGAGTCAGGGCTTGCGACGGGTAGAATCAGGAAGAGGCGAAAAAGAAAAGACGAAAATGACAGAAATCCTCTTTATTGAATTTTCACATGCTTATATAGGTTTTCCATCTTGCTCTGCACCCATAAAATGTATCTTATGTTGCCAGCCAGACGCCTACGTATCTCTTTTTCCAGATACAACAAGGTTGACCTTTTGCCCCCCTGCTGACTCCAAGCTATTCATGTTTTTCAATCCAAGAGCAAGAACTAGACAGCAGTTACTACCTCAACCACAGAAGGAGTTTTTCTTAAGCATTTGTGAACATCCTGTTTTCCTCCTTAACTTTCTTATATCTATTTACTATTACAGCTATTCACTATTATAGGCCTATAATATCCTTACCCAATGAAACTAACCCTAAGTCTTATTTAATTTACTTACTTCTATATATTTATTTCTATTAACCTTGTTTCTATCCTTATGTTCCTATATTTCCTTAACTAATACTATTATGTATCTCTTATCTTACTATGTTACCTTATCTTGCTATCTTACTATTAATATTCTAACCTCTATCCTTACAATACCTTAATCTACTTGTTGTCTCAATCGGTTGTTTTCTACCAGCTCTCAGCTGGGGGCCTGTTGTTTATGAGAAAGAGGTCGACTCAGCAAGAGACCTGTTGTTTAGGAGAGGTCGACTCATTTTCCTCGGCCTCCTGCTGTTACTGAAAAACATCCTTACACACCCTAAGGGGCACCGCTTTTGCTGCAACCTCACCTTCACCATGCCCAAGTATAATTTTTTGCTGTCAAATGCCATCATCCACCTGTGCATCTACTGTCTCATTTAAAGAAGGAACATTCTCAAAGCCTATGCACTCAACCCTTCAAAGTTAGGGAAGGTCCGTCAAACAGGATCCATGGGGCTTTGCCTCCGTCATGGTCGCATTTGGCTGCAGCCTTTCTCACAGTCAGCGTTTTTCCTGTTTTCAGGTCCCTTTTACCTTACTTTTACTAATGATTGCCGCTCCCAGCAATTGTACATGTTAGAACTTTAAGTACATTGTTTCAAAACAGTAAAAAGAGAAAATATCTTTGGTTTGTTCTCAAGAGAACTCATTGTCTTTCACCATTAGGTATGATGTTAGCTACTGTTTTTGTTTTGTAGATGCTTTTTATTTAATTGAGGAAGTGCTCTATTCCTAGTTTGCTAAAAGTTTTTAATCATAAGTGGAGTTGGATTTTATCAAATAATTTTCTAGTGTCAATTGATCATTTTATTGTGTCAATTGATCATGTTCTTTAAATCATTTTATTAAGACATGCAAAAGCTGTACATATTCAGCATATACATCTTGAAGAATTTGGAGATATGTATCACCCAGGAACCACTGGGTTTTTTTGTTTTTAGTTTATTTTTTGCCTGCTTCTGTTATAGGTTGATTGCCAAATGTTGAACAAACCTTGCCACACATTGAGTAAATTCCACTTTTTCAAGTTGTGAAATGATTTTTATGTGTTGCTAGATTTGACATACTATTTTGTTTGGGATTTTTGTATCTAACTTCAGAAGAGCCATTAGCCCAGAGTTTTCTTCTAATATCTTTGGATTTCTTATTTTTTGAAAAATATATGCTTTTCTAAATAACTCTAGGCAGATAGACTTTTTGTTTGTTTTTAGTTATTTGAAGATGCTTCTTCACATTCTTTTTGCTTGTATTGTTTTCCAATTTTAAAAAAATCTACTGTCATTATCTTTGTTATTCTGTATGCAAGTTTTGCTTCCCTCTGGATACTTTTAAAGTTATATCTTTATTACTGATTTTGAGATTTGTTATGATATGCCTTAATTTGTTATGTTTATGTTTACTTTGCTGGAATTCTTTGACCTTCTTTAACCTGTGCATTTATCTTTTTCAGCAAACTTGGCAAATTTTAACAGATTATTTTTAGATTAAAACATATAATTTACTTAGAAGGTAAATTAGAGCGAGAGAAGAATGAGGAGGGAGAGAGAGAAAGAGAGAGAGAGAGAGAGAGAGAGAGAGAGAGAGAGATCTGTCCACCTTCTCAAGGTAAGGAGGAGACCAAAGCCAAGAAACATGGGGGTGGTAGCTTGGGGAGCCACATGGACACACCAGAGTTTAGCAAAGCAATGGACTGGTTTTGTTTTTAAATTTGTTTTTCATACCGCTCTTCTCCTTTGTATTCTAATTTATGTATTTAGACTGCTCACTCTGTTAATTTTTTTCATTCTTTTTTTCCTCTGACTTTTATTTTGGATCGTTTATGCTGTCGTGTATTCAAGTGCTGCCATGTCTAATTTTCCGTTAATGATATTCAGTGTATATTTCACCTCAGACAGTGTTTCTTTAATTTCTAAGAGTTTAGCTTGTTTTTTTAATCTTTCTTATCTCTACATTAACGTTTAAATATATATAATACAGTTATAATAACTGGTTTCATGTTCTTGTTTGTTAATTCTAACATCTGTGCTCATTCTGGATCCATTGCAATCAATGGATTTTTACCCCATAATTGGCATATTTTTCTCCTTCTTCATATAGCTGATAATATTTTATTGACTGTGAGACATTATCATTTTTTTCTTTGCTGAGCTCTGGGTATCTCTTTTATTTCTACAATACAAATATTCTTGAGTTTCCTTAAGAAATAATTTTTACTTAGAAACAGTTTGACACTTTTGGTTCTAGTTTTTAAATTGTATTTAATGAAATCACAGTGACATTTATTTTGCCAACTGATGCAAGATTCTTTTGAGTAAACTATATTGAATTATTAGTATTCCGCTCTGGCTAGAAAATAGCAGTATGTATAACTTCTTCTAACCCTTTTTATGTTTATCTTTCCAATCTTAGATTATTCATACACTGATCAGGACTCTACTGGATACTCAAAGACACTGTTGGCAACTATTTGGGGTTATTTCCATGTGCACCTCACCTCTCTCCAGTTCCCATCCTTCAAACACAAGTTGCCTTGGTCTCTCCGGACTATAGGCTTTAAAGTCTTCTCTCAGGAATTCTGTTGTACTCTGACTTCACTCCTCTCTAGTATCACAGTTGGCATACTCTCTCAAGGAAATAATATGGAACAGTTTTAGGAGTTGAATCATTTTTGTTTTATTTCTATTATTTCATATATTTTTCTGCTTTTTATGGTTGTTTCAGAAGGAAGGAAGTAAATTCAGTCTCTGATATTTTATTTATGGGGGAAAAAAATCCTTCTTTATACCTATGTGACCTTGACACCATTTTCAGCATAATAATAATTTCTGTTTCACAGCTATTATGAAACAATGCAAGCAAGAATATTATATATTAAATTTGTGTTATACGGGGCATAGCATAAAAACATAGACTCATTACTTGATATTGTTATTTGATTAAATTGAAAATTTCTAGTAAGTGTTAGTGCTTCTATTTACACAATATTAGAATTACAATACTTAAGTATCCAATTAAAAATCTCCAAAAGTAGGTGAGGGTTAAAACAGCTCTAGGCTTAAAGGCAAGTACATTTATCAAAATTATTCTGGAGAGCAATAAATATTACAGTAGTTTAAAATGTTCAAATTTGTTGAGCTAGTATTTCTAATTTCTGAATATTTTTCTAAAGAAATAATGAGAAATTATCAGAATGGTGTTAGGTGTTGCTATTTGCAATACAGTTCTCTACTTTTTATTAAGTGTGTAAAGTACAAGTCTATTTAAATAGATAATGGCCCATTAATTGGAGGAAATACTCTATAGCCATTAAGGATCATATTCAATGACACATAACTTTTGTGTATTATTTAGCATGTGAAAACTAGGTTAAAAATTTTAAATATGGTAAAATTTATAATTGTATGCCTTGAATTGTTCTGGAAGATACATAATAAAGTACTATGTAACTATCTCTGAATGGTCTGATCATGGTTAGTTTACTTTTGCTTCATTAAATATATGCCCTATTTTGCAATATTTTACTAATTTACATATATTATTTCTGTAACTAGGAACCAAAGTATCTTAAAAGTATATAGGACAAATGGGTAAGCATTTTTTCATCTTTTATTTGAAAATGTATCAAAATTTTAGTTAGCAAAAGTAAAGAAAAATTTTTAGATATGAAGCAAATAATCTATTGATACTTGACAAGCATACTCTTGAGTGAAAAGCCTTAATGCCAAGTCACAACTCTGGTTCTTATACCCTGTGCTAAGCTTTACTCAGTCTCTGAGTCCTCATTTGTACACTAGTATATAATGGTTACATTTCATTCCATTAAACCAATATAACAAACATTAAACTAATATAAGAAATATTTGAGTAAGAGAAAATTCTCAAAACATAGTAGATACTATTATTAAAAGAACTGTCTCCATTATTTGATTTGAGTCAATATTTTCCAGACCATTTATATCAATCAGAGTTTCCAGAGGGGAAAAAAACCACAAATGTATGTATGTATGTATATATATATGTGTGTGTGTGTGTGTGTGTGTGTGTGTGTGTGTGTCTGTAAATATAAATTCATATTTGTGTAAGTGTGTAGATATATGCTTATGTATATATATAAATTTATATTCATAAATATCTATCTATCCATATATCTGTTATTTAGAAATGGAGAAAAAGAAGGAAAAAACAAGATATTGATTTATTGTAAGGAATTGGTTCAGGTGATTATGGAGACTGGTAATTCAAAAATCTGTATGGCCATTTGTTAGTCTGAAAACTCAGACAGGATTTTATGCTGAATTTCCTCTCCTCCAGGAAAACTCATTATTTTCTCTGAAGATCAAACTGATTACATTCAACTGTTAATGAGTCCTACCCAAATTATCAAGGATAATCTACTTAAAATTCTCTTATCATGCATGATTGTTAACCACATCTACAAAATATCTTCAAGGCAACACTGAGATTGGTGTTTGATTAAATAACCGCTACTATAGCCTAGCCAAGCTGACACATAAGAACAACCAGCCCACCTTTCTTCATGAAGCTTCTCAGGAGAGGGAGAAGACTGGAAGAAGCTTCTGCACCATCTCTTTAAAAAATTTCCTCTTTAAAACTGTTTTTTGTTGTTGTTCAAACTTCTGTTTTAATTTTTTTCTTTTAAGAGTCTAATATCTAAAAAGTAGAAACTTTTGAGTTTTTTCTAAAATAAACTGATTAAATATGATAATAATATTAACTTAGAAAGTAATCTTATTATAAACACGTGAAGTAAAATAAAACTATTTTTATATTAGCTGGCTTTGAATCTTATCATATGGTGGGCTGTACAATGCTATTTATGAAACTAAACTTAGAGAGTTTATGTAACTTGTGAAAAATTGATACAACATTATTGACCTGCAGTGATAGATTGTAATTTACAAAGATGAACACAATTATTACTTTAGTCCCACATGCTTTCATAAATAGTGTCATTCCCCTACAAAGAGGCAGGTCTTTTCATTTTCTCTGTATTTAGATAAATTTGAGATTTGCTTGAAACTAAAACCACACTGCTAAAACGATACTGCGTGACTTCATAGACAAAGTCAGAAAAGGCAAAGGAGCTTCTACCTTGTTCACTGTAATATTTGT
This sequence comes from Tarsius wallacei, assembly GCA_963574415.1. Classification (NCBI taxonomy): domain Eukaryota; kingdom Metazoa; phylum Chordata; class Mammalia; order Primates; family Tarsiidae; genus Tarsius; species Tarsius wallacei. The sequence continues at coordinate 15,007 of CAUYQG010137982.1, read as the reverse complement.
TTTTATGCATTCAGCTGTCATACAAGCAGTCTGACTGCCCTGACCCTGCTACGCTGTGAGGAAGTCCAAGCTAACCCTTGTTGAGATCTACTTGCATAAATGCTAAGACAGCATGAAGATAGAGATCTCTATCCAGGTTTCAGTTGCTCCAGATCCCTCTGCTAAGTTTGAGTCACTCTATGACTGTAAACATCTGAGATACCTTGATCTAGAACCACCCAAATTAATTCTATCAAGAACTATGAAGAGTCTGGATTCTTACCCTACTTTTAAGCTAAGAGTTTATCCTGTAATTATTTCATAGATACTGGAAGAAGACAAGATTCTTGTCAGAGACTGATAGTTAATATTACATGTCAACTTGACTGAATCAAGAAATGTTCAGATATCTGGTTAAGCATTATTTCTGGGTGTGTTAAGAGTGTTTCTGGATGAGATTTACATTTGAATTGGTGAACTCAGTAAATTGTTATTTTCAATGTGTGTAGTTGTTGCAGGAGTTTTTAACTTCACTGTCAGCTTAAACCAGCAACCTTGGGTTCTTGTTCCACAACCAAGAAGATTAAGGAACGCAGACACCAAAAGGATGAGTGAAAGAAGTTTATAACGCAACAAAGTTCTCCAGAAAAAGCAAGGAGAACCAAAATGAGTAACCCACAGTGGGGGAGTGTTCTGGGTTTTCCTCTTTTCCTTCTAGGGACATCCTTCTCATTTACATCTTATCAGCCTCTCACCTTTCTTGCCGTTTCCTGGTCCCAGCCTTTACTGCGCATGTGTGCCCTTGTCCAGAGTTACTCTATCTTGATTATTACCCAAAAGTACCACAGAAAAGCCCAGTCAGGGGGCTAAAATCTCAATGCTAATGTCATGCTAATTATATTATAATAAGCTTAGGTTAAGTTAGGACACTTAGTTAAGCTATTGTGCCTGTGTTCAAATGGCAAAAAGTTCTTTTGATCAAACCATTCTGGCTTAAGAGGATGTTCTTAACCACATTAACCACATTTTGAATTGTTAAGTTACATAGTACGGGTGGTGCAGAGACATTCCCGAAGGGGTTACTTCTTGAGACCCTCCCTGTCTCTCTGCCTAGCCAGCGTCTGGCATCTCTCACAGGCATCATCCAATCTTCTGAGTGCCTGAAGAAAACAAAAAGTCAGAGGAAGGAGAAATTTGTCCCTTTTTATTTCTTCCTGCTTGAGCTATGACATAGATTTTTCTCTTGCCCTAGATCTGGGATTTATACCATTGACTAGGTTGGTTCTCAGGCTTTCAGGTTCTGACTGGAATTACACCACCAGCTGTTCTGGGTCTCCATTTTGCACCAATTTTTATAATAAATCCATATCCTATTTATGCGTGTATGTATGTGCCCGTATGTATATCTAATTAGTTATGTTTCTCTGGATAACATTGACTGTTAAAAAGAACTTGTTCACCATGGCACAATAGATACCATGAGCTTCGTGTTTCTCTTTTCTCTTCCCCCAAGACACAGTTGCCCAATACAGGTAGTTGTTCCACTGTCTGTCTGTGTGTGTGTGTGTGTGTGTGTGTGTGTGTGTGTGTGTGTGTTTTAATCACAGCTGAGTTACCCAAAGTTAGGAATTTTGTCCCCCCAAATTAACTTAAAAAATTGATAACAATCCTGCCCAATTTGCCAGATATTGCTATTACCTTTATCAGAAAATACAAATGCTCTGAGACAAAAGGAGATACTATATCTGTCTTCCAGAACTTGTTGCTACATAAACAGTCTTGAAAAAACAGTCTGGAACAAAGTTGTCAAAGTCGTTTCCTTCCTCAAAGATGGGCAAAAATGTAAGAAATTCATAGAGAATTATTCCCAAAAAAATCCTTTCAAATTTCTGTCTCATAGACACTGTGAGAAATACAATGAAGTAAAATGCAGTTTTAAGCCATTATATTTTTGGATGATTTTAAGACTATGACAATAAAGGAAATGCTACCTTTAGATGCAGAAGTCTTACTATCATTAATATAGATACATTTATCAAAATATTAGCTATCAATTAACACCAAGGGCCTTAAAGGATATAGCAAAAGAGAGTTAACTTTTGAGGAGAAGGGAAAATGAAAGTGGATTAAAATTATTCATAACCCAGGGCATTTTCAAGGTAGAAAATTATATTAGAATACCGCAAGCAGTTACTAAATACAAAGGAAGTGGGGTTAAAGTGAAGTTTCAAGTCAAACGTAATGCAGAAATCTAAGGCAAACCAATCAAATTGTATTCACCTATGACTGCTGTAACAAATTACGGCAGACCTGATGGCTTATGGGCCACAAATTTATTTTATTATAGTTTTGGAGACCAGAAGTCCAAAATCCGGTATCACTAGACTGAAATCAAGTTGTTGATAGGACCAGTTTTCTTTCAGAAGCTCTAGGGAACAATTGATTCCTTGCCTCTTCCAGTTTCTGGTGACTTTTGGCATTATGTGGCTAGTGGTTGTATTATTGCAATCTCTGCCTCCCATTAAATACTATTTTTTTTCTCTCATACAGAATCTTTGTCTGCTTCCCTCTTAAACAGACACTTGTGATTGCATCTAGGACCCACCAGGATAATCAGGATAGTCTCCCTATCTCAAGATTCTTAATATAATCACACCTGCAAAGAACCTTTTTCTATATTAAGTAAGATTTTATAGGCTCTAGGAATAGGAGCTTGATATCTTTGGGAGGCATTATTTCACCTACTTCATAAAATTATGTTTACTAGTTACTGCAATAAAAAATTCTGCAGCACAAACAGAACCGAAGTCTCAGCACCATGTTCCAGTGAATAGGCCTGGCCGGGTTAGACTGACCCTGGACTCCACTGCTTTTAGCTATGTACACTCCATCAGGTGTCTCCCTAACAAATGACAAGAACATCCAGGCAGGCTTATTTTCCAGCATAACTACAAAACAAAACCAGTTGTGTTTGAACCTAGGTGGCATACCTTTTCTGGAGAAACTGAACTACCATATGGAAAAGACATACAGGAAATATTTTTGTGTTTTCAATGAAAAACTCAGCTGTTAACCAATTATGTGTTAAGCTCACAGACAACATACACTACTTACATAGAAGTTCTAATCAATATTTAGAACTATAGTCTTAAAAATGTAGGCACACAAATGGCAACAAATTTACCACTCTGGTGCAGAATGTTGATAGTGAGAGAGGTTGTGCGTGTGTGGGAGGGTGCATGTGGAAACTCTGTGAACCCAAAACTGCTTTAAAAAATCGGTGGCTCAACCTGTAATCCCGCGCTTTGGGAGGCTGAGGTGAGTGGATTGCCTGAGCCCGCGGGTTCGAGACCCACCTGGGCAACTTGGCGAGACCTCATCTCTACAATAAATAAAAAAAAAAAAAAATTAGCTGGGCGTGGTAGCGCGCGACTGTAGTTCCAGTTACTTGGAAGTCTGAGACGGAAGGATCGCCAGAGCCCAGCAGGTCGAGGCTGCGTTGGCCGGGAACGGCGACTGCACTCCAGTCTGGGTGACAGAGTGAGACTCCAACTAAAAAATATATATGTATATATATATATGGGAGGCTAAGGTGAGTGGATTGCCTGAGCCCTTGGGTTCGAGACCTGCCTGGGCAACTTGGTGAGACCTCATCTTTACAATAAATCAAAAAAAAATTAGCTGGATGTGGTAGCCTGCGCCTGTAGTTCCAGCTACTCGGAAGGCTGAAGCGGAAGGATCACTGGAGCCCAGCAGGTCGAGGTTGTCCACTGCACTCCAGTCTGGGCAACACTGTGAGACTCCAGCTCAAAAAAACTCCAAAACATATGCATATATATATATGTATGTATTTTAAATTAACTGTCAAGAATTTCTAGTCATTTGAATAAAGATTTTATGAAAGATAGTCACTCTGAATGAAAGGGGACCAGATTAAATAAAAACAATATTAAATATCCTCATAGAGATTTTTAAGAAAAGATCCTGTATTCATGAGAGAATAAATGTACATATATAGACTTTATAAAAGCTCAAATGTAATTAAAAGGCTCATAAAATAATACAGTTGAGTTCAATAAAAATAAAAAAATTTGAGAAGATTCAGTAAAAAACTTTCACAATGTAGAATATAAAGATAGGTTTAATCTACAAAATGTAATATTTTCCAGAGTGTTTCCACAATGACAGAATAGGAAAAAATTGTAGCAAAGAAGTTGATAAGGAGGAAATATCTCAATAAAGAACACATTACATGTTTAGGTTGAAAAGACCTATCGGGTGTACTGATAGGTTTATTGAGTGTAAACCCAGGAATTGAGGGCTAACAAAAGAATATGTCTTGAGGAACACTGAAGAAGAAGTAAGAAAGATCTTAGATAATATGTCTAAATCTTTCTGAAGGGTTAGATGTTTTTTTCTGTGAAAGATGCTTTGTTACCCGAACTTAGATTAGAACATAGTCTTAGAAAAAAACTAACTTCTGACTTTCATGCTCTCAAGAACAAGGCAGCAACCAATAACTAGAAGGTATTATCTGAAGAATAAAACCCTTTGCCCTTATTTAAGACAATGGCAGAATACATCGAACAGAGAGGCTTTGAGGCAGGGGAAAGATTCTCTCAGAGAGGAGATTTCCCTTTGTTATTCAAATAGTGTATACCAATATAGGAAAAACTGCCAAAAATGATGTCATTGATACTAATAGATTAAATTTAATTTTTAGGGAAGTGCCTCAATATCTCAAACAAATGTCTTTGTTAAGTATCTTTCAAAATCCTTCCTTTCCCCTGAATGAACACATTTTTTGTTTTCCTTTTTAATTGTTTTCATTTTAAAAATTAATAGATATCATTGTGTATTTTTATTGTAGACAACATGATGTGTTGAAGTACATATACATTGTGGAATGGTTGCATCTAGCTAACTGACAAATTCATTAGCTCACATTATCACTTCTGTGATAAGAGCATATAACACCCAGTCTCTTTACATTTTTCTAGTATACAGTATGCATCATTAAGTATAGTCACTTTGCTGTACAATAGGTATCTTAATAAATTGTCCTCCTACATAACTGTAATTATGTATCTTTTTACTAACATCTCCTCATTTTTCCTTCCCCCTTAACCACCCTAGCCTCTGGCAACCACCCGTCTACTCTCTACTTCTGTGTAATCAATTGTTTTAGATTCCACATATGAGTGAGATCACGTGGTATTTGTCTTTGTGTGCCTGACTTATTTCACTTATGGCAATGTTCTCCAGGTTCATCCATGTTGTCGCTAATGGCAGGATATTATTGGTTTTTATGGCTAAATAGTATTCTATTGTGTATATATACCACATTTTCTTTATCCATTTATTTATTAATGAGCACTTATGTTGATTTCATTCCTTGGCTATTGTGAATATTGTTGCAATAAGTAGGGAAGTATAAATAAATATCCCTTTGACATACTGATTTCACTTACTGAGAATATATACTTAGTAGTGAGATTTCTGGGCCATATGCTCATTCTATTTTCAATTTTTTGAGAAATCTTCATTCTGTTTTCCATAATGGTTGTACAAATTTACATCCCTACCAACTGCATTTGAGAATTTTCTTTCTTCACATCTTCACCAGTTCTTGTTATCTTTGTATTTTCCATAATGGTTATTCTAATAGGTGTGAAGATGTTGTGATTTTAATTTGAATCTCCCTGATCATTAATGATGTTGAACATTTTTTCATATATCTTTTGTCCATTTGTATGTCTTCTTTTAAAGATATGTCTATTGAAGTCTTTTGCTGATTTTTTAAATTGTTATTTGTTCCTATAGTTTGCATTTCTTTCATATTTTAAATATTAACCCTTTGTCAGATGTGTATAGTTTTTGAATATTTTCTCTCACTCCAGAGATTGTGACTTCATTCTGTTTATTGTTTCCTTTGCTATGCAGAAAGATTTCTGCAGTCTCATTTATTTCTTTTATTGTTTGTCTGTGCTTTTGATGTCTTTCCTAAAAGCCCCTTGTCCAGACCAATTTCATAAAGCATTTTTCTGATGTTTTTTTCTAGTAGTTTTATAATTTTGTGTCTTATATTTAAGTCTTCAATATATTCTGCTATGTTTTTGTATAAGATGAAAGATAAGGGTATAATTTTATTCTTCTGTGTGTAGATGTCTTTTTTTCCCAACACTATTGAATAAACTGTTTTTTTTTTTTTTTTTTTTTACTATTGTGTTGTATGGCATCTTTGTCAGAAAGCAATTGGCTATGAATACATGGATTTATTTATGGAGTCTCTATTCTGTTCCATTGTTCTATATGTCTATTTTAATGTCAGTACTATGCTGTCTTGGTTACTATAGCTTTGTTGTATACAGTAAGTCTTCACTTAACATTGTGGATAGGTTCTTGGAAATGGAAACTGTAAGCAAAACAATGTACAACAAATTCAATTTATCTTAGGCCAATTTATATAAAATTATTTTGTTATAGCATTTTTCTGGTCACAAAATCATCAAATGTCTAGAAAGATACAAAACATTTCTAATATCAAAATTGAAGTAAATGTGAGCTATATGTGCACTTACTAAAGATGAACAAAAACAAGTAAGATAGCTATCTACCCAAATTTTGGTGAATCAGTGAGTGACAGCAGTCATGGACATGAGAAGTTAAATCAATAAACAGATGTTTACAAAGTGACAACAAGAAGCACCTTCTCCTACCACATAGTTTAAAAACAAATAGTAACAAATATGGTGAGATTGTTGAGCCCTTTCCTGCCACATCATTTATTGCCATGCATTTATGTATTTATTATATACTTTATAAATTTTTATTTTGCAATAATTTTAGTTGTTTATTCATTTCTTCACTTTCTAACTCACATATTCCAGTTCAGGGTTACAGGTGGCTAAAACCTATCCTAGCAGCTCAGGGCCAAGGCAAGGTCCAACCTTAAACAGTATGGCATTCCATCACAGTGTGCACTGACTTGCCCTCACTCAACCATAATGGGATTATGTAGACATGTTGATTAAAGTTGCATGTACATTTTGGGGGTACAGAAGGAAACTGGAGTACTTACTTGCATGGGGAGAACACGTAAACTCGACAAAGACAGTGGACCCAGCCAGGAATCCATTTTTTTCCTCATCAACATATCTCGTATAATACAATAATGTTAAAGGGAATGATGCTCTTCAAGGACCTGCTGTACTTCGAAGTCAGTGTGATGCATTCAACTTTGTTTTTTCTTCTGAAAATTGCTTTGGTTATTCAGGGTCTTTTCTGATTTCATACAGATTTTAGGATAGATTTGTTTTTCTGTTTTATGAAGAATGCCACAGGCATTTTGATACAGGTTGCATTGAATCGGTAGATCACTTGAGTACTCTGGACATTTTAATGATATTAGTTCTTCCTATCCAAAAATATGCTATATCATTTCATTTATTTGTGTCTTTTTAAATTTTTTATCAATGCTTCATAATTTTTTATTGTAGAAATATTTTACCTTCTTGATTAAGTTTCTTTTCCTTATTCTGATAGTTTGCTATTAGCATATAAAAATGTCACTGAGTTTTTAATGTTAATCTTATCACCTGCAATATTATAGAATTTGTGTATTAGTTCTAATAACTTTTTAGTGGTGTGTATAGAACTCTCCCTATATAATATCATGTCATCAACAAATAGGGGCAGTGTATTTTCTTTATCAAATCGTATGCTTTTATTCCTACCACAGACTTAATGGTTCTAGGTAGTCCTTCTAGCATGATGTTAAACAGAGATGGTGGAATATTTCCTGTCATTATGATGTTAGTTCTGGGTTTGTCATATATGACCTTTATTGTGTTGAGATATGTTTCTTTTATACCTAGTTTATCAAGAAATTTACCTTGAAGGGATTTTAAATCTTGCCAGATATTTGTTTTTTGTAGCCACCAAAATAACTATATGTTTTTTCCTTCATTCCATGATGTAAATGTGATGTATCACATTTATTGATTTGCCTATGTTGAACCATATTTGTATGCCTGCTATAAATCTCATTTTATCGTGGTGAATTATCTTCTTAGTGCATTGTTGAATTCAACTTGCTAGCAATTTTTGAGGATTTTTACATTTGTGTTTATCAGGAGTACTTGACTGTAGTTTTATGTTTTTTGTTGTGCCTTTGTCTGGTTTTGTGTCAGGATGATGCTGTCTTATAGAATAAGTTTGGAAGAATTCTCTACTATTAAATTTTTTAAATAGTTTGAAAAGAGTTAGTGTTAATTGTTTATTAAATCTTTGGTAGAATATAGCAGTGAACCCATTAGGCAATTGGCTTTTCTTTGGTGGGTCACTTTTTTATTACTGATTAAAGCTCCTTGCTTGTTATTGGTCTGTCTGATTTTCTTTTTCTTCCTATCTTGGTAGGTTGTACATGTCCAGAAATTTATTTTCTTTATGTGTTATAATTTGTTGGGATGTAACTGTTCATAGTGATATCTTATAATCCTTTGTATTTCTGTGACATTAGTTATAATATTTCCTTCTTTATCTGTCCGGATGATCTGTCCAGTACTGAAAGTAAGGTGTCTGTTTTCTGTTATTACTGTATTATAGTATATCTCTTCTGTTAGATCCATTAATATTTTATTTATGTTGACTGCATGTATACCTACATTTTTCTATCATCTTGTGAATTGGTATTTTTATTATTATATAATTACCATCTTAGGTTATTTTCACTGTTTGTGAAGTAAAGTCTATTTTATCAGATATAAGTATAGCTATTCTTGCTCTCTTTTAATTTGTTTGCATGGAATATCTTTTTCCATTCCTCCACTTATAATCTGTCTATTTTTGCAGTTGAGGTGAGTTTTTCACAGACAGCATATAGTTAGGTCTTGCTTTTTGTATTCATTTAGCCACTGTGTGTCTTATCTAAGGAATTTAATCTGCCTTCAAGAAAATTATTGAAAAGTAAGGACTAGCCACTGCAATTTTGTTCATAGTTTTCTAGTTGTTCTGTATATCTTTTTTTCTCTCTCTCTCTTACTGTTTCTGTGTATGTGTGTGTGAGTGGTGTGTGTGTGTGTGTGTGTGTGTGTGTGTATGGTTAAATGATTATCTTTAGTAATCATTTACTAAACTTTCTGATTCCTTGCTTTTTATTATTAGTGTATCTATTACAGGTTTTTGTTTTGTGGTTACCACAAGGCTTACAAAAAATGTTTTATATGTATAATACATCTTATCTTATTATTGTGCTAAGACCAGCTACTTTGACTTCTCACTTACTTTTCTTAGTTCTTGTAAGGTATTCTTATGTGAGGATAGTTGTTCATTCATATGGATGTTGAAAGAGTAATCACTGGAGATTTCAATTCTGCTCACCTCTAAATAGACATTTTTTAAACTGAAGAAAAGTACGTGTTGCATTGGTCATAAACATATTTTTATCTTTCACTATAATGATAAAATTATATACTTACTATATAGACCTGATTGATAACCAGAAAGCTCTTTTATAGATGTATTTCTGAAGAGATATTAGAGTAGTCATATTTTTAACAGACAGGACATAAATAAGCTTGTTTTTTTTTTTCAAGCTGCTTTTTACTAAACACCTAATAATTGAAGAATTCAAATAGGCTATAGAAAATGACACATTACAGAAAATCACACCATTTGTTACGAGAGTTCCCAAATTAGAGTGGTTCTCTTCAAAGAAACTTGGTTAAAGCCAGTAGTTCCAAATATAGTTAAAGGAATATTTTGAACCCATCAGTTCTTTGAAGAGTTTACATTGATTTATAAATAATAAGTAATGACAATTTTAAAAATTATTCTGATGTGAAAATATAGTAGGGTGTTTATTTGATGATTGATTCATTTATTCATAATACTTATTAATCTTTGAGTTATCAATTGATGTGCCATAAATTATATTTTTTTGCATTTTAAAAAAATCTAAAAAGACTAAAAGGTCTAAAAAAAGACTGTTGTAGGAACTTTCTTTTAACCCAAATAATGAAGTTTAGTGACCATTTGTTCTCTGAGACAATGAAAAATTAAATTGTTCTGCATTTCAGTAAACATATACTACTTATCAAAAGCCATAACAATATTCTATTTAGACAAAGCACTCAGATTATTAATATTACCTTTTTAATTTGGCTTTAAGGCGAAACACCTTTTAAAAGGATTTTTTTTTAAATTGATAAAAAAATAAAGTGGTAGAAGAGAACTATAGACTGAGACTTGCTGAAGTTGAAAATTATAGTAACATTACTTTTACTAGTTTAAATTGCTTGTTAGAGTGAATGTTTCAAAAAGAAAATCAATGTGTTAGTTTAGCTTAGTTCTGAACAGTCAAATGCATGGCCACATATTTTCTCAGAAATCTTGTAAGGATTTCACTGAAGGCATCATAAAAGCTAATGTGCATGATATCCATTTAGAATCTGAGATTAAGACAACTTGGCGAGACCTCATCTCTACAAAAAATCAAAAAGTTAGCCGGGCGTGGTAGCGCGCGCCTGTAGTTCCAGCTACTTGGAAGGCTGAGGCGGAAGGATTGCCGGAGCCCAGCAAGTCGAGGCTGCGGTGGCCGGGAGCGGCCACCGCACTCCAGTCTGGGCGACAGAGTGAGACTCCACCTCAAAAAAATAAAATAAAATAAAATAAAAAAGTGTTTGGATCTTTATTTAGAAGTTTGGTGATGCTTTTGTGACCAGAAATAGGATGAAGGAACTTAACACTTGTTTGTCAATTAGCCTATGGTAAGATTGGTTTCCTGAGATGTTTTGTTTAAAGTCACAGTTTCAAAGAGCTGGTTGGTGACAGGAAGTGAGGACTGTAAAATAAATTCTAGTGATAGGTAGCTGGTGGATCATAACTGCTTATAGGTACACAGGGAGGCTTGTTAAGTGGATGGACTGTGCCCCTTCACATCACAGCTGAGAAAGGGCTTTCATGATGTGCTAAGACAACAACATCCCTAAGGCAAAAAACTCTTCTCCTCCCAGGGTGCTGAAGGCTTTGCCCTATGCAAAGGCTTTAGTTACCAAAGCTTGTCAAATCTCAGCTGAAGAAAGAGCCCCACTCCTCTTTCTCCACTTCTTCGTTTCTCTTGTGCTATCTCTTTCCCATTATTTATTTATTTTTCAATCAATTAATTAATTAATTAATTTGAATTGGAATCTCACTCTGTCGCCCAAGCTGGAGTGCAGTGACATGCTCACGGCCACTGTAACCTTGACCTGCTGGGCTCAGGCAATCCTCCTGCCTCGACCTCCCAAAGTTCTGGGATTACAGGCTTGAATCACCGTGCCCGACTAGCCATTATTTATTATTTAACTCCAGGAAGCTTTGGGATATATTTTGCAAAGGAGATGCTATCCTAAATAAAGCTGCTCGGTGTCACTACTTAGGAGAAGTGAACAAAGGTAGTCAATGGGCATTATTTATTGTTAACTGTGGGCTCCAGAAGTTGCTGGACAAAAAAAGAACAAAATATATAATAAAAAGAAAAGGCAAAAGCAGCGGGTTCTTTTGAGTTGGAGTCTCACTCTGTCGCCCAGACTGGAGTGCAGTGGCATGCTCCCGGCCACTGTAGCCTCGACCTGCTGGACTCCGGTGATCCTTCTACCTCAACCTTCCAAGTAGTCGGAACTACAGGCTTGTGCTACCATGCCCAGCTAATTTTTGTTTTATTGTAGGTCTCGCCAAGTTGCCCAGGCTGGTCTCAAACCCGCGGGCTCAGGCCATCCGCTCACCTCGGTCTCCCAAAGTGCTGTGATTACAGGCTAAGCCACCAAGCCAGGCCAGCAATGGGTTCTTGACTTTGATGATGATGATGATGATGATGATGATGATGATGATTATGATAATTATCATTTTGCTTCTTCTTTAAAAGTGAATTAAAGCATAATTGTGAAGTGATTAAAAAATAAGACCAATCTTATATTTTCTAGGAAGTCTTTTTCAAGGAAGTTTGGATTTGCTCACACTTGACCAACTTTTAGCAAATATCTCTGCCTCTCAGATTTGTCACACTTCTAAATGAGGACTCAGGAACACTGGCTGGTTTAGAGACTTGATTACACTCATGAGATGAGTGGCTGATATTTTGAGGATGGAGCCATAGCACAGTGTTTTGTGGTCTTCAACTTAGCCTTTAGCTTTTCCTGTGGCGATAAATCAATGGATTTCCTTCCAGCTGTGACTTTGAACTTGTTTTCTGGTGTTATAGACAATATTCTGAAATTGACATTTCAGTCAAGTTCTGAGTATTTATTAATTATATATCATATGTTTGGATGAATATTTGCATCAATTTTTTTTTGAGTTGGAGTATCACTCTCTCACCCAGGCTGGAGTGCAGTGGCACACTCACGGCCACCCCAGCGTCGACCTGCTGGACTCTGGTGATCAATCCGCCTCAGCCTTCCAAGTAACTGGAACTACAGGCACGCGCTACCACACCTGGCTAATTTTTTTTTATTTATTGTAGAGATGAGGTCCCGCCAAGTTGCCCAGGCTGATCTCGAACCAGTAGGCTCAGGCAATCCATTCGCCTCAGCTTCCCAAGGTGCTAAAATTACAGGCTGAGCCACCGAGCCCTGCCTGCATCAATATTTAGGGTAGAAGACAGAAGTTAAGATGGATCTCAGTTCTACTGATTGTGCTATGATCTCAGTTTTCCCCAAAACCCTTTGTCTATGGAATGTCAAGTTTATGCTGACCCTGAGTGAGCAACAGTTGAGTATTCTGGACCCACGTTTAGGTTAAATGGGAAGAGTTTGGGCTGAAATTTTATTTTACTTCCAACTTGCTGGCTTCATGGATTTCAAAGGTAAAGATTCAATGTATCATCAATGAGATACCATTTTAGCTTTATAATGACTAAAACACAATGCCAAATATTGGTGAGGATGTTATGAGGATATAAAATAGTATAACCACCTTGGAAAAGCTAAGAATAGGTTAAATCTGGGCCTATCCTATGACCCAGAAATCTACCCTTAAGTATATGAAATGTGAAATAGAACACATGTACATAAAAAGAACTATACAAAGATGTTCATGGCAGCTTCATTCATGATAGCCCCGATCTGTAAATAACCCAAATGTCCATCGACAGGTGAATGGATAAACAAATTCTGGTATATTCATATGATTAAATACTACTCAGTAATAAAAGAGAGTGAACCACTGATACCCTCAAAAACATGTATAAATCTTAAGAACATTGTATTGAGTGAGAGAAGCTTAAGACACACACACATGAAATACTGCCTGATTCCTTTTATATGAAGTTCAGGAACGGGCCAAGCCAAGGTATGGTGGTAAAAATTAGAAAGGGATTACTTCTGGCAGGGGCATTGACTGGAAAGAGATAAAAGAGAACTTACTAGGATGATGGAAGTAATCTATAACTTGATTGGGATGGTGGAATGGGAATGGTGTTCAAATTCATCAAGCTGTATACTTACATCTGTGTCTTATGGTATGTAAATTATACTTTAATTTTTACTTTTTTGAGTAGGAGTCTCATTCTGTCACCCAGGCTGGAGGTCAGTGGCACGTTCCCAGCCACTGCAGCCTCGATCTGCTGGGCTCATGAGATCCTTCAGCCTCAGCCTTCCAAGTAGCTGGAACTACAGGCACATGCTACCACGCCCGGCTAATTTTTTTTTTACTTTATTGTAGAGATTGGGTCTCACCAAGTTGCCCAGGTTGGTCTCAAACCCGTGGGCTCAGGCAATCCTCTCATCTCGGCCACGCAAAGTGCTGGGATTATAGGCATGAGCCACCGCGCCCAACCTTATACTTTAATTTTTAAAAATATGAAGTAAGGCCTGGCGCAGTGACTCAAGCCTGTAATCCCAGCACTTTGGGAGGCCGAGGCAGGAGGATTGCCTGAGTCCAGGGATTTGAGGACCAGCCTGGGCAACTTGGTGAGACCTCGTCTCTACAATGAAAAAAAAAAAATAGCCGGGAGTGGTCGCACGAGCCTGTACTTCCGGCTACTTGAAAGGCTGAGGCAGAAGGATCGCCGGAGCCCAGCAGGTGGAGGCTCCGGTGGCCGGGAGCATGCCACTGCACTCCAACCTGGGCGACGGAGTGAGACTCCAACTCAAAAAATATATATACAAAGTAAATTTAAAATATCAGTACATTTAAAATTTAAAAACAAAACCCTGATCTAACTCTCACATTCCCTGAGTGTTTTTACTTATTTTCCTCAGAGAATATTGAATTAATATGTCCTCTCCTTTGGTCAGTTGATTCAGAGGAAATCAATTCTAACTGTCCCAACTGTACTTTATTCAAGAGAGAATACAAGAGCGACAATGGGTTCTGAATCTTTCCCTACATGGGATTGGCTAGTCTTTCCTTACCTTATCTCCTGTTAACAGCTCATGGTCACAATAGTGGCAAGGTACCATTACACAAAAGCTACCTCTTTGTCTACTTAGAATCGACAGAAATGCATGATGCCCTGACAGACTAAAGCCAAATCCCTGGTCATGCAGGTGCTGAAACTGGAATACACCGTTATTCATCTTCAATGAGTCAGCATGGTTCAGTCAGGTGACAGGACCTGCATCAGATAGAGGCAAATCTGTGGTGACTGCAGAGGGAGATGTGCAGAAGAGGACAGAAGGGAGGGAAGGTGGCAAATATGCTCTTTTTATGCTGCAAAAAGTATCACATCACTAGCTTGAAGTGACATTGTGTTGACATCTACTCTCCACTTCCTGGAAAACTAAACTCGAATGACAGAGGGAAAAACCCCTGATATCCTGCCTTGGAGCTTGAAATGCTACTAAGGACTATGTCTTTTCTTTTTTCTTTTCTTTTCTTTTCTTTTCTTTTCTTTTCTTTTCTTTGTGTGTGGTGGTGCATGCTTGTAGTCCTGCCTAATTGGGAGGCTGAGACAAAAGGATCACCTGAGCCCAGGAGATCAAGGCTATGGTGAGCTGTAATTGTTCTACTGCACTTCAGCCTGGGTGACAGAGTGAGACCCCACTGA
>CAUYQG010137981.1:0-19366 GCA_963574415.1 Tarsius wallacei | reverse complement strand
AGAGTACCGTATGTTCTCACCCATAAGCAGACCTTGAACAATTATTATTATTATTTTTTTTGGAGTTGGAGTCTCACTCTGTCGCCCAGACTGGAGTGCAGTGGCCATTTCCGGCCACCGTAGCCTCGACCTGCTGGGCTCTGGCGATCCTTCCGCCTCAGCCTTCCGAGTAGCTGGAACTACAGGCGCGCCCGGCTAATTTTTTGATTTATTGTAGAGATGAGGTCTCGCAAATTGCCCAGGCGGGTCTCGAACCCGCGGGCTCAGGCGATCCACTCACCTCGGCCTCTAAAAGCGCGGGATTACAGACTGAGCCACCGAGCCTGGCTGCCCATCAACTTTTAAGTCATAAAGTTGTCTATCCTAACATGCCCTGGGAAATTCCAGAAATGCAGAGACCCATTCCTAATCAAGAAGTTCTGTTCCTCCCACCTTCCTAGGGTTACCTAAAAGAAAAGCTCTAATGAGGTACATTAGTTGCACTTTTGAAAGTCAGAGATGGATTATTTAGTTAATTCTCTTGGGGGCTCATGTCAGAAAAGAGAGACGCCTCATCTATTTGCACCTAAATGGAACTGAAGGAAAAAGCAAGAATATTACATTTCTTCTAGTCCAATTTACATAATATCTGCTTTCTGCAGTTAGGCAAAACTCAGAGCACAGAGTAGGACCCAGTGGTTTGAGGATTTTTACTGAAGAAATTTTTTCCAGTAATACTGTCCTGGTGTGCTTTTTGATGTTAAAACTATTATTTTTATCCCTAATCCCTGGAAGTGGCAGGAAGTCATCACTTTAGGTGCTTCTTTGTCATGGAGTAGGACGTATACTCTGACAAACCACTCACAGCCTCAGTGGGAGTACAGAAGTTGAGAGCTGATTGGTGAAGACAGCTTGTATTTCTGCCAGATGATTCATCTTGGTGAGAGAGGAGAGGAAATTGAGATAAATTAGGAGAAAATGAGTATGATTCTGAAAGACAATTAGACAAGTCAGAATATGTATGTGAAAAAGCAATATTAAAATGCATCTGAAATTTGGATAACCATTTTCTTCACACAAAACTCCCGTGTACTTAAAGAATAACGAACTGGCCAACTTGTGGTTCCTGAGACAAATGGCTCTCCTAGGAAAGGTCTTCCAACTTATTCCAACAAACAGTATTCTAGATTTCACCCATGGCCATCTTAGTGCTAGACAGCCAGATATATCTTCTGTTGCTACAAGAAGGGAGAAAATAAAAGGATATCCACTGAACTGGATGCCAGTTCTAGGTCTGTCACTCATGGGTAGTATGACTTTGGGAAAGCTACTTAGTTATCTGTGGCACCGTTTCCTCATGTACAAATTGAAGTGGTTGGATATTAGACGTAACCTTCAGCTCTGAGAGTCAGTGACATCAAATTACCTAAGTCTTGCCTTCCACTCCTCCTTCTGAGCACCTAAGACTTACTAACCATCCTGTTCACCCCTACATGTTAACTGGCCCATTTGTGCCATACTAACAACTTTTCCCGAGAAAACCATGGGCAGAGGCTGGCCACTCCTTGCACAGCTATATAATAATAAGTAGCTGGTAAACATGGCCTGTGCTCTTGGCTATCCCAATAAATATGAGATATCCAACTCCTTCCAAGTAGTCCTGGTCTCCAAGATACTGGATGATCACTTTATAGACTCCTGCCAAAAACAACCCTGAAGCATTTGCTGTAACTCTCACTATGCAGTAAGGATGCTGCCCAGTTTTCACAGTCTCTCTTTCAACCCATCAAATTCAGAAGGCCTTGTGTAACAAAGATTATTCCAGAAACTGATAGAAGAGTCAGAAGCAATTATGGCTCAGGCCACTCTGGGCTTTGAACTTGTGAGGCTGAGAGGGGTTCATTGTGAGAATCAGCCCTAGGGTCTGGCTGCCCACATCCTCTCAGCCAAGTTTACACTGTGTCTTTCATTATGTCAAGAAAAAAGTCTTAGTGTGGTAACTTTGTAATATTTGCTATTGGCCAAATTTTTAAAAAAGGAAAATAGGCCTCAAGCTCACTTAGCAGGCACTGCTAACTAGGGCAATTTAGAATCCTGTCTTTAGCCGGGCTCAGTGGCTCAGCCTGTAATCCCGCGCCTTGGGAGGCTGAGGTGAGTGGATTGCCTGAGCCCGCAGGTTCGAGGCCCGCCTGGGCAACTTGGCGAGACCTCATCTCTACAATAAATAAATTAAAAAAAGAAAAATTCGCCAGGTGTGGTAGCGCGCGCCTGTAGTTCCTGCTACTTGGCAGGCTGAGGTGGAAGGATCGCCGGAGCCCAGCAGGTCGAGGCTGCGGTGGCTGAGAGCGGCCACTGCACTCCAGTCTGGGCGACGGAGTGAGACGCCAACTCAAAAAAAAAAAAAAAAAAAAAGAATCGTGTCTTTTTTTACATTTTGGCCATACTTGAGGTGCTTCTTTGTCACGGAGCAGGACGTACACTCTGACAAACCAAGCAAAGTAATTTTCTGTTTCCAACATGGCCTCCTGAGTGGTAAGATTTGCTCCAACATTTCCTCAGATGCCTCCACTAGTTCTTACCAACCCAGTCAAGTCTGGGGTCTCTAAACTGGGTCAACCCCATGTTCTAGTCATTTTCTTGAGTGACCCACTGACTTACCTGTCCCAGCTCCACTGCCTCCCCAGTAATGAGTTTACTACCAATATATGCCCTGAATGTGGCTGGGTGGGAGAGGGGCCTCAGAGTCCTAAGAGGTTAAGTAACTCCCCAAACATCAGGCAGCTTGTGAGTGGCTTAATCATGATCTGAATCTAGGCTGTAGGCCTCTGAAGGCTCTCAGCTTACCCATAATCCTTTGCTTCCTCTCACCAGACTATCCATAGCCTTCTGCTTCCTTGCACCAGTGTCCATAATCAGAGCACTCACAGAACCTAAGAATGTTCCCATTTATCTGAAATGTATTGTCTTTCAAGGACCAACTTGACTTCCACCTTCCCCAAAAGCTTGGCATGCCTCCTATATAAAAGGCAAAGGTTAGCTATCCTGGGGTAGATATTGGTGGCAGGGTAATGAAAATGAGACCCCGGTCACAGGAAGCTTTAGCATGGTGAGCAAGAAAAGAAAAGCATATGACTCAGCCTAATGTCTTGTGCAGTGGTTCTTTACACGGGCTGTGCATTGGAATTGGTCTGTGGAGATTTTAAAAAATCCTCATGCCCAGGCCATACCCGAGACTAATTAAAACAGAATCCATGGGGTAGAACCAGCGTATCATTTTTTTTTTATCTCCAGATGATTCTAAAGCACAACCAAATTTAAAAGAGCTGCTGGTGCTGAATGTAATTAATGCCACCCCTGCAAGACTATGGGACTTGCAACCAAAAGATCAATGATGTCCACCACAGCCTGACTCACTATATGACCCTCAGAAAGTCAACTGCCTGTGTGAAACTCAGTTTCTTCTCTTGTAAGGTGAACTTGAACTTCCTGCCCTTTCTATTTTGAAAGGTTAATGTGAGGATCAAATGAGATGATGCTGAGAAAATACCTTGTACACTGTAAAACACATGTTAATTATTATTGTGCCAATTTTTACTACTGATTCCCCAGTGATGATGTTCAAATGCTCAGAAGAGAAAAAAAGGTAATAAAAATGCATAGAAAAGAAAAATACAATACCTGTAGGGTTAGAATAATTAAATATAGTGACCCAAGAGAAACACAGCCTAATTTATATCTTAAGGATATGTTTATAAGTTATTTTGTAAATGTAATAAAAAAAGGATTGTAGTAGGGTACTTGCAATAAAATTGTTTTCAGATCATTACTTATAATTACAGCAGAAGCTTATTAATTCAGACTAACGGAGAGGCCTGCCCTTAATAGGGAGAAATGGGTTTGCTGTACTAATTTATTAATTTAATGTGGAACAACATTTTTTAGGGAATAGGTGGCAAACCAACCAAACATATATTTTTTTAAATATTTTGATCATTTACAAAACAATGGAATCATCATGAACGAGGTCATTGTCTATTCACATAAACAGAATTTCATAGGTGAAAATATAAGCCATTATTAAGACCCAGATTCAATAAGCTTGCTTCGATAACCCCTTTGAACGTGGTCTGACACTTGGTGCAACCCACAGAGGGCATACAGCAAATGGCACTGAGCTAGCTGGCCAGGCCTTCAACATTCGTTTATGGTAATACCAGCCTCAGGACTGGATCCTGAGAATATGAGGGAAGAAGAGCAAACAGGAGCAGTAGTTTCTGTCTTCTTTTGTATGCATGTGGCACTTAACAAATCATTAAAATGATGGTTATAATCTGTCATTTGCATTTGCTTGTTTTCTTCTCACTTCTGTATCCCTGTGCTACTAATTTCTAACAGCTCTTTCCCCTGGCTCACCCAAGGGTAAAGTTTCACTCAGACTTATTCAATCAATATAGAGAATTACAAGCTCCTGAACTACTTTAGAAAAATAATTTTCCTGTCTCCTTCTCCCTTCGAATACCATGTCCAAGCTCCCATTTTCTGAGATGAGTTGATAGAGCAATGATCTCAGACTGATTCATGCTGATATGTGAATGGCTGTCTTTAAAGTATATGTCATCCTCTTAATTTCTTTTTCTTGGAATGATGCTGTAATGAATAAAATTTTGGGAAAACATATCTAAGTGAGAAAATACTGGTAGATGGGTATGGAGACAAAAGATTGTGCAGTGGACAAAGCACCAAAAAGTTCAGTCTTGCCTAAAAATCTGACTCTGGGTTTAGCACTCCTGAGGTATCTACATTTCTCATAGCTTCATCATTTTCTCCAGCTCTAAAACGTTAGGCTTACAAAAAGCATCTGTGGCAGGGGTCACATAGGTACAGTAAGGTGGAGCAGGAAGAATCTGGCTGTGCGAAGGGACAGAACAGATAAGTAGACAGGACTGGCAGTATAATAATGATAATAGCTACCACTTATTGAATACTTAAAATGTGCTATGCACTTTATCATACATTATCTCTGATTGTTAAATGAAATTATGTCTGGGGAAAGCACTTGGAAAACAGCAACCTTTCCCTTTACCCTTATTATACCCATTATGGAGAAGAAGAGAGTGAGATTCAAATTAATTAAGTTGGCCTAAATGACAAAACCAGTTGAAAGAGAAAAATGTGATTTATCACCAGACCTGAAAGACCTTGAAACTTTTCCTCATTTAAATTCTTCTTCATTAATTCTCCAACCAGTACCCCTTACATATGTTGTCTTTACAATGTGAGGCACTGCTGAGACTTCATCGCATTCTTTTTAAATTGTCTACAACTTCCCTTTCATCAGATTGCTTCTTCCCGTTATTAATCTAACTTAGCTCTTGCATAGGAAAAGAAGAAATACAGGGCACTGTTTGCCTCAGTATTTGAATGGATGGCTGATAGATTGACATGGTAGGGAGTGGGAATGCAAGTTCAATAGACTTCTCTACTATCTCTACCCTTTCAAGGCATGAGGAATTGATACAGCCCAGTGCAGGGAACAGTGGCACAACTGGTATAGGCCTTAAGTGACTTAGAATTAGATAATCTTTCCCCTCCCAGGCCACAACAAAATTATTAGTTGGGGGGAAGGGGAACCAGACAATCATTGGGGCACGGTGGCTCATGCCTGTGATCACAGCATTTTGGGAGGCTGAGGCAGGAGAATTACTTGAGCCCGGGAGTTCAAGACCTGCCTGGGCAACATAGTGAGACCTTGTCTCTACCAAACATTAAAAAAAAAAATTAGTCAGGTGTGGTGGAGTGTGCCTGTAGTCCCAGGTACTCAGGAGGCTGAGGCAGAAGGATCACCTGAGACCAGGAGGTCAAGGCTGCAGTGAGCTGTGATCATGCCACTGCACTCCAGCCTGGGTGACAAAGTGAGACACCGAAAAAAAAAAAGAAAGAAACAACCATTAAACTTCCATTGGCCACCTGCATTCCCCTATACCGTATAACTCAAACTTCCTTAAGAATCTTCTCCCAAGAGCTAAGTGCAGTGATATAATTCCAGTCACTCAGGAGTCTAAGGTGGGAGGATCACTTGAGTCCAGGAAATTTGAGAACAGCCTGGACCAAAGAGCAAAAAAATTAAAAATTAAAAAATCTCCTTGTGCCCTTCCCCATAGAGTTGAGCTGGGCAGAAAAGATCAAGATCATGGAATTGACTGATAGTCACAATTACAGCAGTGTATCTGAACCACCTGGGAAAATTTTTAAACATACAAGGCCCATTCTCAGCTGTTGGAGACTTTGTGGAATTGTTCTGGGTTGGAGCCCAGGTAGTCTAAGAATCCCCATCAGAGCCCAACCCTTTGTCTTACAGTTGAATGCTGGGAAAGACGGCCACCTTCCATACGCCCAGAAACTGCTATATGGTACCCAAGCACAAGCTTCGAAGCTGCAAAAGCCGTGGTCCTGCCTGCTCAGATATGCCTGCCAGGCCAATTAACACCTGAATCCTGCAATGGCTTAAATGCCGACAGCAGACCCCTGGCCGGACCATTTTCCTCTCACCCAACACCCAGTGATTTTTCTTCATTGCCATGCTGTGCTCGCTGTGCAGACAAAATCAATAAGGACAATATAGCTAAAAGGTTACCGTATAGGAGGGACCTCAGTAATGAAAGTGTATTTTTTTCCAGCAGGCCGTCTCTACTCTCTTAACTATTTCCTCATTCCACAACCACACATTTTCTCCCATAGCCTATTTTATCTCCATTTCATAAAGCATTAATAGACCAAGTTCTAAAATGAAAACAAAGAAGTCAAAGTTTTTTGACTCAGGGAAGTTAAGAAAGTAAGGTCAAAGTTCAAGGGTTGATACCATCGTGATCTCGCTCTGTTCAAATTCATTTGTTTCCCAAAAGAAAGAGATAGCCGATATGCTTGGTTAATGATCTGAAGTGCCCAATATATTTGCCCAAGCCATACACTTACAAGAGGGAAACATCTTTTGGATACTACGCACAGAATCTCCTGACCTAAAACACGTACTGGTACTCAAAATAAAGTCTGACTCTATGCTGAGATGAGCTGGGGGAACAGCGGGTGCATACACCAGCAATGCCAGCTCACCTGCAGGAAGAGAAGATGCTTTTCCAGGGCACCATTTTATTCATAGGTCATATTTGTTTTAACAGAGAGACCATATTCTGTTTTTACTTGGTAAGAATTCAGTTCAAGTTCGAAGCATCTAATAGGAAAAGTATTTATGTCTGAACACAGAATTTAGGCAGAAGTTGAGAATAAGAAAGTACTGTCAGAACCCATTAAACCAAGGATTTTAAATTCCAAAGAATATAGGTAACTACTTAAACTCATAGTGATATTATTTAAAACTCCTCTGTGCCTCTAAAAGTATGTAATGACTTTGAAATCATGAGGGGACTACTCCCAACCTGCAGGTACTCCCCAAAGAAATTGTTTTGAAAGCTTCTAAATTTCTGAAAAATATTTCTGTCAATTCATCTTACAGAATACTTTCAAAGAGAAAAGGAATGTTCATCTTTTATGAAGGACAATACCTTTGACTGTCCTGAATCTAAGCATACATGTTGGTTGTGAGAAATCCTGCCTTCTTTATCTGAGCTTATTGTATAAATAGTGAATGCTGCTTAAAACAAAACGAAAAGAAGAAGAAAGAAAACTGCTTCCTCAAGGAACAGTTTCAGCCCTTTAAAACTTAATACACAATAAAAAGACTCCTTTTCCCACCATCACCCACTTCAGCAGCTATTTGAAGTTCATAGCAATTCAAAGACCAATTTCTTAGAGCAGAATCAAAAGCACTTGAGACCTCTTGAGATTACAGGCCACAGACATAAATAAAAGCACTCAATAAAATACTTCATATCCCTATTGTGTATTAAAATTTTATAAATAACTGTGCAAAGACTTAGCCACTCTATCAACAGACAGAATTTTAAATTATTTTTTTCCCCAACTGGTGTGCACTTACTCACTCACTGTTGATCTATGTATTTGCATGTGTTTACCACATTTTGTTTAGGATTTTTTAAAAAGGAAAGGAAAATAAAAGGAAACGCTTTCTAAATAACCTCTGCCAATTTCAATCAAGCTCTAAACAGTTCACTTCTCTGGGCTAATGAACTGCCAGGGCATTCGGTGAAACAAGCATTGTGTGGATAAGAATCAGCAGAGATGAACAGAGCATGCGCTAGAGTAAGAACTGGGCTGTGAACTTCACTTACACTCTTTTCTCCTTTGCAAAATCAGGGAAAAGGTGATGGTAGGATGAATGGGGGTTGATGCACCTCACTGGTTCCCAGCACAGATCTATGGACCAGAGGAATCAAAATGATCCATCAAACTTGGAAACAGCAAAAGCAAACAGACTTTCAACCCTCATCATCTTAACTCAGCAGATGTAAGGAGATGCCCAGATAGCAGATTCTGGTACAAGGTGATTCTGATACTCAGCCAGGACTCTTGAAAACCACAAACATTTCCATTTTTCTATGTTCATAAAAAAGAACAAATTTCTACTATGTTAGAAATTTGAAAAATTCATGTTATATGTATATTGCTATTTAAATGAGCTTCCTTTAAAAAGGCATATTTTGCAATCGATTATTTAAAAATCTCATTTTCTTCTTTTCTTTCTTTCTTTCTTTCTTTTTTTTTTTTTTTTTGATTTATTGTAGAGATGAGGTCTCGCCAAGTTGCCCAGGCAGGTCTCGATCCCGCGGGCTCAGGCAATCCACTCACCTCAGCCTCCCAAGGCGCGGAATTACCGACTGAGCCACCGAGCCCGGCTTAAAATCTCATTTTCATCCTAACTTTTCTCTCTGGTGTACTTACATTTTTGGATTTGCTTAAAGCATACTTAAATCACTGCAGGAAAAGAAGGAGGTGAAGTTTAAAGTTAAAAATCACCTGCCATCTCTAATACGAATTATAAATTGTGAAATAATTAATATCTCTGCTAGGCAAGTCACAGCCTTCTCTGAACCATAAAAGGAATTGGGTATATATTTGATAATTGACAGATTTTAGGCTAACTAGAAAGGGTCATTTTCCCCTTGCTTAATTACATATGAAAATATTTTTAAAGAAGTATTTAAGGTATCATACTATACAGCCCTAGCCCTAGATGTAGACTGAATCAGTGACTGAGCACAGAAACCACAGTGGCTCAGGGCTCCACAAGAAGGTATAATAAAGAGGTGGAGAGAGTCAAGCTTGGACACCATTGTGATTTTGCTGATCACAACATCTACCCACTGTGCTCTCTACTGGGGCAATGGTTCACCAAGTCTCCTGACAAGGTTTCTGTACCCTACTTCTATGGCAGCCTACTCAGCCAATTAAGAGGGTGAGTGCAAAACAGCTCAAGTGAGCTAACATCAGTAATGTGTAAATTTGGGACAGCTATTTAACCTCTCTGTGCCTCGGTTTCCCCTTTTGTAAAATGAGAACAACAAGAATAACTCTTTCAAAGTGTTCTTGTGAAAATTCAATGAACTCATACTTGTAAGTGATCAGAATATGACTGATACACAGTAGATACTCAGTAAGTGTTGGACAGTAGTAGGTCAGATAGGTAGATGTGCTGTACTATATAGTCTAGGACTTACAGGATTGTGAAGAGAAGTGTCAAAATCCCAGAAGCTAAGAGCAAGAAGAAACTCTAGAAATCATCTTTCTGTTCTAAGGGTTGCTCTTAGAATATTCCACCTTTTAAAAAAAAAAGTCTTCAGTTATTCTACCTATTTTTTAAAAAGCCACCATTTACAGATTAGGACATTTTCTATAAGACCTTAACTTTCATCTTATTTTGAAACATGTGGCCCTCTTTCCATAGTGAGTGGTATGTATTTCTGGGTCATCTGAACATGCTGCAGCTGAGTTGTGGCTGCTCCCTTCAGAACAGACAGGGTCTTTCCAGGTTACCACAGTCCCCACCAAACCTTACTATTTCTCTGGCATTAAACCAGATGTGGGTTGCTATGGCATGGCTTTCAAAAGCAAAGCTTTTGCCTGTTACTAATATAAACAAAAAAACAAATAAATAACTGTCTCTGTATTTATTTCCTTATTAAAAGCAGAAGAATAGATTGTAAACCTCTAGAGGGTATTTGACTTTTCTCAGACCTGGCCCTTAACTATTTATATTATTTGACAACCGAAGGTGTTTATGGTATTGATGCCTAACTTAGTTGAAATCCTTTTCTTTTAAAAATACAAAAAACAAAGAACCCAGAGAATATAAGTGACTGTCAGGTCATAAGTCTTGGGGGTGGCAAAAGGCATACCCACAGGTGGATCTCTTCTCCCCCAGTTACTGCTTCTACTTGTCCACTTTTTTTTTTTCTAAATGAGTTAGCTAATACACAGAAAAGTCAGGCAAAGAGTAAAAATGTCAGCTCCAACAAGAAACATGGAAGGCAGCTCCAGAACCAGAGGATAGTGAATGGGTAAACCTCACGAGTGCTATGATTATTCATTATTACTCAGCCTGCCTGTGTTTACATATTTTGACAGATGAAGCAGGAGTGACACCCTCTCCAACCAGTTGTTACATTTTAATTATGCTTAATTGCCCCCTTTCACATCTCAAAGTGAATTTTTTTTTTCCTAACATAAGTTTCCCAATTTACTTAAATGAAATGGTAACCTGAGTGACAAGAATACATATCACATAAGAAAGCCCCTAATACCTAGAGAGAATGAGCTGGAAAAAGAAACAAACAAGGAGGGACCTGGAAGGTGTTTTTCTTACTAGGGTTCCTCTAAAGACAATCTTCTCAGGTTTCTCTAAGGAAGAGAGTCTGTCCACATGTCACCTTCCTACACATATGACAATATTTCTACTACTCTTTTTTTTTTATAATCAGTATCTTTTATTATGATATTGTGGGGTACAGTAAAGGATTAGGTATACAACTATGCTTCGTCCAGGCACCCTTGTTGACAAGAAGTGTCTTCCTGTCCCCAGATACATAGTGACTACCATTAATCTCTTACGCTTGTCTCTTCCTCAGGGGAAATGAGAATGAAACATTTTATGGCTTGTTAATTTATCTCAGTTTACATTTATTTATCTCTTCATTCATTTATTGAGACAGGGTCTTACTTTGTTGCCCAGGTTGGAGTACCATGGTATGATTCTGGCTCACCACAGCCTCAACTTCCTGAGCTCGAGCGATCTTTCTGCCTCAGCCTCCTGAATAGCTGGGAACTCAGGCATACACTATCATGTCTGGCTAATTTTTGTATTTTTTTTGTAGAGACGTGGTCTCACTATGTAGCCCAGTGCTAGGATCACAGGTATGAACCACCATGCCTGGCTTGCTTATTTGTTTGTTTGTTTGTTTATATGTTGAGGCAGTCACTTTGTGATCTGGGATTTTAGACTGTGCCCACTTTCCACCCCACCATCAGAATGCTCCACAGATAACTGCTCAGTTTAATTTCATGTATATCATATAGCAAAATCTGGGATTTATTTCTAGTTCACTACTTAGCATTCGTCAGAGTTCAAACAAATCTCTCTGAGCCTCATCATGAAACGAGCACAATAATATCTATTTTAAAGACTGTGGGAACAAACATATGAGATCCATTTTGTGTAAGTGCTTTGTAAACTATAGAGCACCAAACATACGTACTCTGAAAGTAAGGTATTGTCCTAAAAAACTAGGAACATAAGATGTTCTGAGAAAGGCATACCAGGGACTCCTGAGGAAGCTCATGACTCTTGTGTCCACTTCAAGAGATAAAAGAGACTAAAAGAATGGAGAAATGAATTATTTAGAGCATATCTGAGTCAGGAGGTAAGACTCCATAGAGAATAGTTCAGCAGGTTTCATAAAGCATTCCTTTGTGTCCCTGTGCAATATACCCTGTGCAAGTTTCTAGTTTGGCTTCTTTCACATGGTTGAAGATGTGATTACTTGCCATTCCTCCATCCCTACCCTATACACTGAGAATTCAAGGAGAGGGCTTGTATCAGGCATCTTTGCATCTCCAGCACTTAGATTGTTTTCTTCCGGGTACTACCAGTCTGCGAGGTTAATGATGCTTCTTAATGCGACAGAACAATTCCTGTCCTCAAAAGATGTCCACTTCCCAATCCCTGAAATCTGAGACTATATATTACTTTATATGGCAAAAGAGATTTTGCATATTTGATCAAGTTAAGGCTCTCCAGATGAGGAAATTATTTTGGATTATCTAGTAGGACTCAACATAATCACAAGGTCCTTGTAAGAGGGAAGCCAGAGAGGAAAATGAGATGTGATGGCGAAACCAGAGGTTGGAGTGATTTGCCTTGAAGATAGAGGTAAGGACCACAAGGTAAAAGAAAATTTTAAAATGCTATTTCTGGGAAAGACAAAGAAACAATCCTCCCTTGAAGCCTCCAGAAAGAATGTCGCCCTGCCAACACTGTGATTTTAGACTTCTGACCTTCAGAATTATAAAAGGGTACATCCGTGTTGTTCTAAGCCACTAAGTTTGTTGCAGGAGAAACACAAAACTAGTACGCTTAGATAAGAAAGTACATTAATAACTGGCATCTGAATGAACGAGGGAATGAAGAGATGAATGAAAGTGGAAAGGTCCAGTTTTCGGCCCCATCTTAGCTAATACACCAGCTGGGGGACTTGTGCCCCATCATTTGATCTCTGTGGAAGGAAGTCTTCAGCATAAGAGGCTGCAGAGTCAGACTGACCAGGGTTCAAAGCTCTTCCAGGTTACTTCCTGGCTGAGCATCCTTGGGCAAGTGCTCACCTCTCTCAGCCTCATGTCTACATGTGTAAGATGGGGGATAGCGAGAGGACCTCCTGCATAAAAATTGTTGTGGGGATAATGAACTACAATTCAGTCACATTTGATGGGGCTCTGGACTACGCAAATTTGAAATTGTGGGCTCGTAAAAATGTTATTAATGTCACATCATGCACAAAACTTGAAATCATGCAAATTTCCCAATTAAAAAAAGGTCAAGAATGGCAAAACTGGTCACTGTAAACTACTGATTACCACATGGTGAGACTGTCTCGACTGTTGAACAGAAACACCCACCGTCCTTTGAGAGAATCCATGTTGAATTATGCAAGCTATAAATTATACAAACAACAAATTATGAGAGGTCTTCAGGAACAGACCCTGAAACAAAATATGGCTACCTTTAATGCATGCAAAGCAATTAGCAGGGGCCTGGAACACAGAAAGCTATTACTCTGCTATTATAATTATATTAGTTCAATGATAAAAGACTCAGAACAAACACTTCCACCACAGTGGAAAAGGAAACGAACTCCAGCTTTCCCAGGGGCCTAAGCTTTACATGGGCCTCTGGCTCCTTTCAGAGAAATCCTGCAAGTTGGAAAATGTGAGTCAGGTGTGCTAATGACACCCCATATTATGAAGCAATAAATTTCCCAGCTCCTGCCCAAAACATGGAATTTGGCCTCAGGGAGATTTTAACTACATGCTCCACTAGTATCACTGGATCACCATGTACATCTTGCATAAACTATTTCAGTAATATTAGCCTTATTTCGAATAGTAGAATTTGTGAAATGAAGGGGATCTCCATGGGCCTCAGCTCCACCAAGCGATACCTGCTCTTGTCTCTGCTCTCATTTCTTGACTGCCCAGAGCAGAAGACTGTGCTGACTATGCACTAACTAGAAGTTCCACCAATGTTTGTTGACTGCATAATGACCGTTACGGATCATTGTACATTTTCCCTCCCCCATTTTGTAGATAAGGAGCCTGAGGCCATTTAGAGGGATGACTGAAACATCCTTTCCATGTAGGATTAATTCAAGTTCACAACTGTCTTCTCCCTAGAGGAAAAAGCTAATTTCCCAAAACTAACAGACTGGGTTATGGAGAGGAAATAGTTATACAACACATTTTAAAAACTGTATCTGTTTTTCTGAGTGGCTTCCACTTTCACAAAATGAATTCTGATGATGATGTTAAGCATCTACACCACAGATTTGGCTAATGACTGGTGAAGCAACTGAAAGAGAACGATTAAACACACACACACACAACCAGTCATCTGGATGAAAGACATCCACAGGGAAGAGGTCAGATCAAATCCAGGAGTGATGCTAGGTTATTTAGTTCTAATGAAGCCAGGTGTTCCCTGATGGTAGGGGGTGGGAGGACAAATGATCTACTTTTTAGATTCACATGACTCTTTTAGGCTGCACAGAACCACTGGATTCAAAATTGAGTCCAATTTTTTACTTATATCTTAACTTTGTGCCAGAACAGATATAATATCTAGAAAACACTCAGCCTAGGAGGACTTAAATATGTATCCTAACTTTAGGTGACCACCCATCAGGAAAAGCTGCACAAAGGGAAAAGCATTCCCTTTGTCATGACCACTGCTCAAGAAGAGTCTAAACCCTTTCCCTAGAAATGAATTTTAGTGGTTTTTCTACTGTCTTTATGGAGCTAACTTTAATCTCCTTTGAGGTGCTGCATTGTATTAACTGGAAATAGAGATTTTCCCTCCTTTATGACAAGTGCCTTGTAGGTTTCAAGAGTCAACTACTAAGAATATAGCCTTCTTAAGGCTAACTATGCACTATGCCTAGATTTCTTAATCCCCTATGATATTTTTATTTTTATTGTGATATCCTTAACATCTGGGTCCCTGTGCTCACTTCCCTAAACCCAGTGGCTTTTTAGCCAGCAAAAAACCATGTGTCACCCAGCGATTCCTCAAAATTCCACTCATTTCCTTGCTTTTTATTTTTTAAGCTTTTCATCTATACTTGTAAAGTGGATATTGGGTCTCTATTTGTGATTTCAAGAGATTTTCATTGGAAGTCCTAAATTTATCTATACAGGGTATCTGCACTGTTTCTTATGTATTTCCCCTTTCTCTGTACCAGAGCCTTCTCATCCATGTGGCCAACTTGGGGCATACTCACATGCTCACATTAGATGTCTTGCTTCCCAGCAGTCCACTTGTAGTGTCAAAGGATAGGCTATCAGTAGAAGATGATGGCTTGTGACTTCAATGACCATTTACTCTGAAGTGCAAGCCTGGACCTCATCATGCTCTTCTGTGTACGCTCAGACTCATTGTGAAACTGATCTCACCGGGTCATTATTCAGTTACCTGGAGCCGCCGCTTCTCCACAAATCTGCCATGAAGTGTCATACCCCTGCACTTTGTCCGAGCTTCTCTTCACCTTGTTCTCTATTCCTCAGACCCACCACAAATGTCATACCCCAGAAAGTATTCCTCAGTTCCTCAGACAGGATGATTCACTCCCTCCTCTACATTCCTAGAGACTGCTGAAGACATTTCTCTTATAGACCTGTCCACAGAGTACCATGATGCTTTCATACAAAAGTTTGTTTCACTATAAACTTACTTTTGCATTTTCTTACAATCTGTTTCACAGCAGGAGTTCAAGAAATAAATGAGTTAAATAAATGTCTGTATGATTACTCAAACCAGAGGTGACTAGTTTGGCTCCCAGTACTAGGGTCTAGACCATGCCTTTTATTCACTTCTGGGTCAGAGTGGAGAAACCTAGAGAAATACAAGAAAAACAAGCCAACCGGTACCCAGCCAAGAGTAAGAAACATGATGTA
The DNA here is from genome assembly GCA_963574415.1 of Tarsius wallacei. Taxonomy (NCBI): domain Eukaryota; kingdom Metazoa; phylum Chordata; class Mammalia; order Primates; family Tarsiidae; genus Tarsius; species Tarsius wallacei. The sequence goes on along the minus strand of CAUYQG010137981.1, from coordinate 3,754 downwards.
CCTGATAGACCATTATATTAACAGTTTCTTCTTTTCTCTGCTCTGGAGGTCCTTGACTCTGCAATAGATTTCGTACTGTTTCTTCCATCCTGAGAAACAAAAACATAAAGGATTTCTTAAAGAAGGTTTCTGATTAACACGGTCTGTTCCAGTTAGCAGAAAACATTCTTCAGTGCGTATATCCCAAGTTTAGACCTGAAAAATCTCTTTTCTCTTCTCTCTCCTTCATCCCCTATTAAGAATCTCTCATGAAGTCCTTTAAAATCATCCCTCAGGATTCTGCATTCTCTCTCTATCTCTTTAGAAGAAGCCCCAACAGCATTCTCTGTCTCTCTCTTTTTCCCATTCAGGTCTCCATCCTTGATCTTGGTCATCTATATTCATGCAAGCAATTTTCAGCATCCTGCCTCACTCCCAATTGCTCCCTTTTAATTTGATACAGTGTCACCACATTAATCTTCCTGAAACACTGCTTTGATTTTTAAAATCAATTTTGAAAGTTAACAAATATTACATGAATGCATTCTCTCCATTAATATGCTGTCAGGTCTTTCTGTGATGGTCTTTCTATGTCAGCATATACAGATTTACTTCATTCTTTTCTACTACAGTTCAGTGTTGCTGATTGGCAGGGATATGTTCTGAGAAATGTTGAAATGAATCATTAGGCGATTCTGTTGTTGTGTGAACATGACAGAGTGTACTTAGACAAACCTAGATGGTATAGCTTACTACATATGTAGGCTGAATGGTACAGCTATGGCTCCACAAATCTGTACAGCGTGTTACTGTACTGAATACCCTAGACAACAGTAGCACAATGTTAAACATTTGTGTATCTAAATATATCTAAGTATAGAATAAATACAGTAAAAGCACTAGACAAAAGATAAAAAATGGCACGCCTGCAAAGGGCACTTCCCAAGAACAGAGCTTGCAGGTGTAGAGGCAGCGCTGGGTGAGTCAGTGAGTGAGTAGTGAGTGAATATCAAGGCCTAGGACATCTGTGCACAAATGTAGATATTATAACACTGGACACTCAGGCTACACTACATGTATTAAAAAATGTTTTCTTTCTTCAATAGTAAATTAACCTTAGCTTACTATGACTTCTTTACTTTGTGAACTTTAAAAATGTTTTAAACTTTTAAAATCTTTTGTAATGACATTAAGATTAAAACACAAATACATGGTTACAGCTATACAAAAGTAGTTTCTGTATATCACAATCTGTAAGATTTTTTTCTATTTTTTTAACTTTTTCAAACTTTTTTGTTAAAAACTAAGACAGAAACACATACATCAGCCTAGGCCTCCACAGTGTCAGGATTACCAAGACATCACTAGGCAAAAGGAATTGTTCAGTTGCATTATAATTTGTGGGGCGGGATGGGGGAGGACCATCTGGTATGCAGTCCATGTTGACTGAAACATGGTTCTGTGTCACATAACTGTGCCTCTTAGTATGTCATGGTGTGAATGCACCAAAAGTTATTTAATCATCCCCCTACTGATGAAATTTTCAAAACTGTTACTATTTCAATCAACATCTTTACACTTATGTCTTTGTACACATTTATGACTATTTCTATAAATTACATAATAACATATGTTACATGTTATAATGCTGTTTTGTTTTAAATACCCACCTAAATGGCTCCCTATTACCCAGAAGTCAAGAGTAAAGGAAACACCCATTTTCATATCCAGGCATTTGGTCATGCTATTGCTGCTTCTTGAAGAGCTGACTCCCTTTCACCTTCCCATATTCCATCCATCTTTCCAAGTCCACCTCAGGTTTCATTTTCTAAGATACTTCCTCATGTATCTCCCACTTCTTTGAATTCTTACAGCTATACTTTAAGCCATCACTTAAAATCCCCTCACTTCAACACTCAGATATTTTGTACATGCAATTCTTATCTTCTGGCGTAAATGACAACATTTGGTATAGGACCATGTCATGTATTTATGTGTATTCTTTTGATTATGAACAAAATACTTAGTAAATACTGCTATATGAATCTTTTGTCAATTCATTTTTAAAGTATGAAGTACTTACTCTATGCCAGGCATTCATAATGTATATTCAGACTGTGTTTGAATGTCCTTGTTTTGGGGGCCCAGCCATGAGGATTCATAGACCAGAACTCTGGCAGCAGGATGCCTGAACTCAATGCACCAAACATATCACTGTTTGTCCAGAACCTTAGTTGGTTACCTTTTCCAGTCCCATCCTGTGGCATGTATTTTAGTGACACAGTATGAAACTGGTTTAAGAGAGTTGTGGGAAAAAACAGGCTGATCCAGCTTCTGCCTCTTACTAAGGGCTGCTAGAGAGACGAAGTAAGGCCTGTAGAAAGTCTACAAATCCCCTGACGTGGGAAAGCCATTACAGTAAGCAAGGGAGTACAGTTCAAAATGCCAGTCTTTCTAATATGGCATATAACTGCTCAGCAGCAGAATGAAAAAACTGCAAATGAACCAGAAAAGTCCAAACCCGGATTACTAATTAGAGAAATTCTGCCATCACAGAGAATGACACCCAGACCGATTCTGGCTTTCAAGAAGACAGTAGACATTGTTATGAGGACTCAAAGAGTGATTTGTGACCACGCATTTATACAAGCCACCTCTTCACCAATCCAGATGATAGGCAGAAGGTGTTCCCTAATTTTCACAAATTTTATGTTATTAATAATAACTCAATTGAATAGTACTTTTACTTGTCAAATAACTCGTCTATCAATCATTACAATGTACTCTTAAAATATCATTATATCTATTAGGTAGATGAGAAAGCCGAGGCCCAGAAAGGTTATGTGGCTTACTTAAGGGAAATTAGTTAGGATTAAACCATTTCAGCTGGGTATGGTGCCTCACATCTGTAATCTCGACACTTTGAGAGGTTGAGGTGAGGATTGCTTGAGACCAGGAGTTCAATACCAGTCTGGGTAACATAGTGAGACCATGTCTTTACAAAAGATTAAAAAAAAAAATTAGGCGGGTGTGGTGGCACATGATTGTAGTCCCAGGTACTCAGGAGGCTGAATTAGAAGGATCACGTGAGCCCAGGAGTTCAAGGCTTCAGTGAGCTATAATCATACTATTGCACTCCAGCCTGGGCAACAGAGTGAGACCCTGTCTCTGAAAAATAAAAATTAAATAAAAATAAACCATTTTTTACAAATTCTAAATATAGCAGCCTCTTTCCATTCAACCTTACTAACATTCAAAAAATGGTTTTAAATGAATGAGTCTTAACTCTGAATGAGGCATTAAACAACTTTGGACACTGAGCCCAAGAAGGCAACAATATTATTTCTAAGCTGCAGAGAGCTCGAGATCTCATAGAAGAGAAAAACTAAGAATGCACACACACACGATGTGAATATGTCACAAATTCTGAAACAATAAGTGATCAGAGCCAATTTTTCATATTTTTTTCATTTTATGTAAGCAATCTCTTGAGTGTTAGTAGATTTTTCATGATGTTTGCCAAATCTATTATAAACAAGGAAAGTAATGACAGCGGCTTTAATACTTGCCCAAGATCACTCAGATCACTAGTCTTCTTGTTTTCTTTTCTTTTTTTTTTTTTTTTTTTTGAGTCGGAGTCTCACTCTGTCGCCCAGACTGGAGTGCAGTGGCCGCTCCCGGCCACCGTAGCCTCGACCTGCTGGGCTCCGGCGATCCTTCCGCCTCAGCCTTCCGAGTAGCCGGCATTACAGGCGCACGCTACCACACCCGGCTG
>CAUYQG010137980.1:0-23361 GCA_963574415.1 Tarsius wallacei | reverse complement strand
AGGGAAACTTGGAAACACCAGGATTTAACAGGTGGGTGGCGGAAGGGTTGCAATCCGCAGATACCAAGGAGGAGGAATCCGAAGGCATGAAAATCGGGAAGAACGCTTTCAGAAACGAAAGGAATAAAGTGAGGGTGTGGGGGCGGAGGATGGAGAGAGGGTGGGAATGGGGATGGGGGATAGCTCAAAGTTTTCAGGCACCCAGGTAGGCAGTGTGAAGGGATGGGTGGGTCCATGTTGTGACAGCTTCCAGTGTCTCAGGAGAAAACCAGAAACCGACTGAATTTTAAATATTGGCAACTAAGGAATACAAAAAGGAAAAGTCAAACTCTTTGAGAACCAAGCAAAATGTGTCTGTGACAGGATCCTTAGGCTGCCAATTTGCAACCTCTGAAATGAAGGGTTTTGAGAAGGAGGTATTGGTGAGCAATGCCAAATGGGGTGGGATGGTGAGGACTGAGAGAGGGATTTGGCAGCAAGGAGGTCATTGGATGACAGAACTGAGGTCCCAGCTGAAATTGGAAACTTGAAATTTGTCATGGTGCCATACATAGTTGTATGATTTCTCTTGGCAACATTTAACTTCTTAAATGTTGAATTGGCAGAGAAAGTTGGGAGTTAGTAGCTGGTTGCAGCAGGATAGGGAGGTGAGGAATGTGATGCTGGAAAGAGAATTGAAGTGAATCCTTTCTATCTGTAGGGTCTAAGCCAGAAGGAGAAGGGGGGAACTGGAAGAGGAGAATGGGGTGAGAATGGGGGCTTCTTGGATTTGATGAGATGGAGGGGCACAGGCTGAGTAAGAGCTGGAAAGTTTGGAGGTTATGGATTGCCAAAGCGGAGGGGACGGGGTAGAGGCATTGCAGTGATCAAAGGTTTTTTTTTTTTTTTTTTTTTGAGTCAGGGTCTCACTCTGTCACCCAGGTTGGAGTGCAGTGACACAATCACAGTTCACTGAAGCCTTGACCTTCTGAGCTTAGGCAATTCTTCTGCCTTAGCCTCTGAGTAGCTGGGACTACAAGCACACTCATCAACCTGGCTAATTTTTTTTTTTTTTTTGTAGAGACAAAGTCTTGCTATGTTGCCTAGGCTGGTCTTGAACTCCTAGGCTTAAGCAGTTCTCCCACCTTGGCTTTCCAAAGTGCTGGGGTTACAGGCATGAGCTGCGTGCCCTGCCAGATAATGTTTCAGAATACTTTAGTTCCGTGCTCTTTTTCATATCCAGTTTGTTGGCTGAAAATTCACTTAAAAAATCATTTCCAAATAGAAATGAATTCCATCATGACTATTCTGATTAATTTAGTATGGTTTTTGAGTCAGTTTATTCTCTAAGCTTCAGCATAAGGATAATAGTACCTTTCTATTGAGTTAGGATTAAATTAGATGCTGTGAAGGATCTAGTAGTGCCTAGCACATAGTAGGTGCTCAATAAATACGAACTGTTGCTGTCATTAATATGTCGCCTGAGGACTTTCCCTTTATTTAGCACAGAAGTTTCTGAATGGTGGTCTGAGGGGCTTATTCAGGGGCCACCACAGTAGGGGGACTGAGTGGGGATATTCCAGCCTCCTTCCTTGTCCCTGCCAAAACACCTTCTTCGACTGTAGCAGCTCTGCTTTTGTCTGTTTTATTTATTTGCATCTCTTAGACAATTGACTTATTTGAATGAAATGTTCGTTGACCAAAAAAAAGTGTGACAGTTACAGCACAGAAACAAATGACTTTTCCTCCATCTGGTCATTTGTGCAACCACTGTGTACGTTGGGCTTGTGCTGTTTTGTCAGGGGCTGGAGATACCAGAATGAAGGTGTGTGGTCCTTGTAGTCCTTGCCCTTTGGGAGCTCAAAGGCCAACAGTGGGCAGAGTCTTATAGACACTCAGGGTGGCGAGTGCTGTGAAGAGGTGCTGCTTGAGATGGTCAGGAGTCTAAGGGTGCTCATCCTTTGGGTGAGCCTGGAAGAGTGAGCAAGTAGTAGTCTAGAATGGGAGAATCTGTTAGGGCAAGAGCAGTCAAATGAGCTGTTAAGCTGGAAGGTTGGAAGTGTGTGGGGAGAGAGGTGGGAGACGGGGCTACAAGGGCTGGGTGTGAAGGGCCTTGTGAAGGAGTTGGACTGTTGTGAGATCGGGAAAATTCCACACTCAGACTTGTATTTTGGGTATTGACTCTTGCGTCAGTGTAGAACATGCAGCAGGAGGTCAGGTGGAAGCTGGAGGTCAGTGGCTGGTTAGGTGAGTACTGAAGAAGGCCTGGGGAGGCACTGAGTCCTGAGCTGCAGAGTAGCAGCGAGGACAGAGAGGCAGAGATTATCCTATGAAGCCTCAGAAATGAATGGGATGACAGGGGTGGGGTGAGAATGAGGGCATCTAGGCTGACTCCCAGGGCTCTGACTTGGGCATAGAGGGATTGTGTTTGATGTGTAGGAGGGAGTTCTCTCTCTTTTCCTTTTCTTTTCTTTCTTTCTTTTTTTTTTTTTTGAGTCAGAGTCTCACTCTGTCACCCAGGGTAGAGTGCAATGGCATGCTCACGGCCAACGTAGCCTTGACCTGCTGGGCTCAGGCAATCCTTCCACCTCAACCTTCCAAGTAGCTGGAACTAGAGGCATACACCACCACACCCTGCTAATTTTTTTATTTATTGTAGAGACGAGGTCTCACCAAGTTGCCCAGGCTGGTCTCGAACCCTTGGACTCAGGCAGTCCTCTTGCCTTGGCCTCCCAAAGTGCTGGGATTACAAGCTTGAGCCACTGCACCTGGCATCTCTCTTTTTCAACACAGCCCATCCCCAGTGTCACCCACTAGCTGGAGTTTTGTCCCTTGTCCACCATGGCAACACTTCTTGTTTTAGCTCATTTTTCCGTATGCTGTCAGTTCTTAGAGTCTCAACACCATGATGTGGCCTTCAGTTGTGTCTGTCTATCTGCCTTCAATTGCTTCTGATAAATGAAACTTGCCTCTAAGTCATTTGGGATCACCCCAAGGGCAAGATTGTGCCATACATATTTGATCATTTCCACCATAGATTCTACACAGAAAGGAGGCATACAGGAGTTGCTTGACTTGCTGTTTTGACAACGTCCCTTGTTTTCTTTTCAGATTGTGAGAATGGTAAGTACAGCCCAAAGAAGAGCATTTTTAAAGAAATATCACCATTGGGGGTGATAGCAGATTCACAATGGAGGTTTCCCCGACAACCAAGTTTGGTAAGACCTTTGTGTTTGAGGACAGGCTAGAGACACAGCAAGAACTTTTCTCAGGGGAGGACCTGGGGGACCCCTTTCTTCAGGATAGAGGTTTGGAGCAAATGGCTGTGATCTACAAGGAGATCCCTCTTGGGGAGCAAGATGAGGAACGGGATGATTATGAGGGGAACTTCAGTCTCTGCTCAAGTCCCGTTCAGCATCAGAGTATCCCCCCAGGAACCAGATCCCAGGATGATGAGATATATAGCCAAGCCTTCCTCCAGAAATCCGATCTCAGTGTGTGTCAGATAATCCACAGTGGAGAGGATTCTAGTCTACGTGATTGTGTGGAAGCAGACAGGGGGATCTCGGGACTTAACACACCTCACAGGATCCCACAACCAGCCAAGCCATATGCGTGTCGCGAGTGCGGGAAGGCCTTCAGCCAGAGCTCCCACCTGCTCCGACACCTGGTAATTCACACCGGGGAGAAGCCCTATGAGTGCTGTGAGTGTGGGAAGGCCTTCAGCCAGAGTTCTCACCTGCTCAGGCACCAGATCATCCACACCGGGGAGAAGCCCTATGAGTGCCAGGAGTGTGGGAAGGCCTTCCGCCAGAGCTCAGCCCTCACACAGCACCAGAAGATTCACACTGGGAAGAGGCCCTACGAGTGCAGGGAGTGCGGGAAAGACTTCAGTCGCAGTTCCAGCCTCAGAAAGCATGAGAGGATTCACACGGGGGAGAGACCTTATCAGTGTAAGGAGTGTGGGAAATCCTTCAACCAGAGTTCGGGCCTGAGCCAGCACCGGAAGATCCACACCCTAAAGAAGCCTCATGAGTGTGAGCTCTGTGGGAAAGCCTTTTGTCACAGGTCACACCTCATCCGGCACCAGCGGATCCACACTGGGAAGAAACCCTACAAGTGTGACGAGTGTGGGAAGGCCTTCAGTCAGAGTTCCAACCTCATCGAGCATCGCAAGACCCACACGGGTGAGAAGCCCTACAAGTGCCACAAGTGCAGCAAGGCCTTCAGTCAGAGCTCGTCACTGATCGAGCACCAGCGCATCCACACTGGGGAGAAGCCCTACGAGTGCTGCCAGTGTGGCAAGGCCTTCTGCCACAGCTCTGCGCTGATCCAGCACCAGAGGATTCACACTGGCAAGAAGCCCTATGTCTGCGAGTGCGGCAAGGCCTTCCGGCACAGGTCAGCCCTCATTGAGCACTATAAGACCCACACCCGGGAGAAGCCCTATGTGTGCAATCTGTGTGGCAAATCCTTCAGGGGCAGCTCACATCTGATTCGGCACCAGAAAATTCATGCTGGGGAGAAGCTGTAGAGAGAGGAGCCCGCACTGCCTCGGAGACCTTTGCTAGCTGGAGCTTGTGCCCCCTGCGCTAGGTCTTTGAGATCCCATTGCCTTCCAGTTAACAGTGCTGAATGGAAGCCCTTGACGCGTTCCTCAGCTGCCACAAGTGGGAGGACCCCGCGCTGCCCAGCAAGCATACCAGCTCTCCAGAGGTCTCCTGCGAGGAGGGGAGGGCAAGCATGGGGTGAGCTGGAGGGAGAGCTGACCTTCAGCTTTCTTGTTCTCATGCTTGACACCCAGCCTATGAGGTGTCATTTTGTTCTCTCTTCGCTTTTCCCAGAATCCAGAAGAACACACATCAAGAGGGAGAAAGTTGAGTTAAACCCAGGAAAATGTCAGGTGAGCACTTTAAGGCAGGCTGCAGTCTGGCGCTTTTAGAAGACAGAAACCAACTGTGCTCACAGCCCAAATCAGCTGAAGAAAAACATTCAAAAGTAGACATGTCCGCAGCAAAATGGAATTTTATGCCTGGGTTGGGCATTGGTGGGGGCAACCACAACAGGTCAACAGAGCAAAGGCAGGTCTGGAAGAATTGGTCTTGGGGCTGGGGGTGAGGCTGTGAGCCTCTGGGCATGGTCTCAGCCCTGTCCCTAGTGTGAGGGCAGTTTCCACCTGACAGCTATCACAGGAGTATAGAAGTTTGGTCTTGTTGGCTAGAGGACATTGATGTCTGGCTGTGAGTCAGCCTGGACTGTGAACACAATTGCCCTCTAGGAATAACCTCTCTCTGAAACCCAGTGCCCCCAAGACCACAGCGCGCCTTGGACATCAGAAGGCCTGTTGCTGGCCTTGTCTGATGGTGATGCAGTTTCCCATCCCATGCCCACCCTAGCGTTAGGGGACATTGGGAGCAGGGTGGTTCCTTGGAGGAGGCTGTGGTTCAATCAGAAGGTCTGTATTCAAATTCCAGTTCCATCCCCTCCTACCTGTGTGACCTTGAGCAAGTCCTATAACATCCCTAGGCTCCATTTCCCCATCTGTGAAGTGGGGGTGATGGGACCTGACTGCATGCATCTAAGGATTGGTGTGAGGCTCCCATTCAGAACAAGGCCATATGTGAAAGTGCTTTGGCAACGGAGCAGTCCCCGTGGTGGCAACTGAAGACAGACTCAGAGTAACCCCTGCTCTCCCCACCCCCCAGAGGCACGATACCCACAGACTGGAGAAGTGTCCCCGTCTGGTTTCTGCAGGGCTTGCAGTGGGGTCTTTCATTAAACAAGGCTTTCCCTCCCTCCCCCCAGCTTGTGGCCTGGGCTGCATGTACCACTGATGTGAACTCCCATACACACATGGATACTCCCCTCGGACACCATCCTGAGCTCCCTGTAGCAACAGTGTTGTTCCACACTCCCACATTCTCTCTGTTCTCCCCTCCTGCCAACTGGAGTTCACCTGGAGATTGTTTAAAAAATATCATTGCTTGTGTTCTGCCTGGACCAATTCACTTGGCATCCCCAGAACTGGGGTCCCGACAGTGGTGTGTTTTAAAGTTCCCCAGGTGCATCTAGTGTAACGGAGTACAGTCAGGCTGTGGCCTTGTCCTTGGCATTGCAACCTCCAACAGCTTCATGTCAGTCTATTGGCTCTGCCTGAGCAGAGCATGAAGGCCATTCTGTCCCAGTGTTCTCCTTCCCATCCCCCCTGGAGCCTCAGGTATGGGCTTAGGCAGTAACATTCAGCTGGCCGATTGATAATAAGCATGTGTCCCAGGCCACAGGGACAGTGCTGGGTCCTCTCCTCTTTAGTGGAGAAAGAGGCAGTCTGAGCTGTTTTAAAGTTTCCTGAAAGTTTATGGTTGGAGTCATGTGACCTCATTGTGGTGACACTGGGTGGTCAGCAGATCAGAACCTCAGCGTGACAGTTCTGGAGTTTTGATGAATAAACATGGGAAGGCCATAATTGTTACTTAATAAGTAGGGCTTGGCAGGCTGGAGCTTTCAAAACAACACCTGTGCTGTGCTGGAGAGATCATGGTGGGAGTCCTGCTGCTCCTGTATCCAACCCTGTCTTTTTAAAATTTAAAAATTTAAAATTTTTATTTTTGAGTCAGGGTCTCACTCTGTCACTCAGGCTGGAGTACAGTGGCACAGTCCTGGTTCACCACAGCCTTGACCTCCTGGGCTCAGGCGATTCTTCGACCTCAGGATCCCAAGTAGCTGGGACTACAGTTGTGCACCACCATGCCTTGCTTTTTTTTGTAGAGTCAAGGTCAGGCTATGTTGCCTAGGCTGGTCTCAAACTCCTGGGCTCAAGCAATCTTGCCTCCTCAGCTTCCCAAAGTGTTGGAATTACATGCATGAGGTGCCCAGCCCTGTCTAGTCCTGTCCAGCCCTGTCTGCTGCGTGAGTGTGTAAAGCTTTAAATCAGCAATTGTCCCTTAGAACCCGCTGCACGACCGGCTGGACCTCCTGGTGGTGCCATGGCCACTGTGTGCAGGTGGCTTGTCATTTATCAGGAGTGAAGAGAGTATGCCAAGGTGCAGTTGGGGTGACAAATGGCATCAGACAGAAAACTGCCTCCTCTTCATCCCCCCACCCTGCCATTATCAGGCAGATACCTGTGACCTGCTTGTGGTCTGTCCCTAATTGTTCTTCCTGCACATGCCAGCCAGATTCATTTTTAAAGCGTCATTTTACACCTCTTCTTCAGGAGCTTTTTGTTTTGGCCAGTCTGGTTCATCCTCTGAACAGGCAGGCCCCATGGAGTTCAGGCTGCTTCTGCCTAGACGCTCACTTTACTCCCAGCTTCTCACAATTCACTTAATGCTGTTCCCACATTTTGAAGTGTGCACTTTCTCCTCTCCCTCCCTCTCCCTTTCTTTTGTATAACATGGAGATTAAGACCCCCTTCCTCCCCAAGGGGTAATAGATAAACATGATAAAATGATAAAACCAGGTATTTTTGGAGGGAGTATGAGCAGAGTCTAGTTCCTTCTGTCCAAATTATTTTCAGTTTTATTATGTACTGTAAAAAGTCCTTCTATTTAGTTTCTCAAACTGTGTAAAGTTATAAGTGATCATCCCTGGCAATATTTTAATCAACCATCTTTTAGGTTTTTTTTTTGTTGTTGTCTTACCTTTTTTCCTTCTTATGGCAGTGATTTATGTTGTTGAGTGTTATAAAGCTCCAACTTTTGATTTTGTTTATGAATTGTGTTGTCCAAGTATTGTATTATTGCTGTCTTTTTGGCTTAATACTTTACAATTCTAAGATTGTTTAGAAACAGTTAATCACATTTTTTCTATTTCTGGTAAATGTAGGTAATATACGTTTTTATCTTAGAGTTATAGCTTTGTCTGCACTTCATTAGTTTTGACATGGTGTTTTTTGTTGTAGTATTAAGAATTTCCTTTTGGCCCAAGTTTTATTATTTTTAAATATTTCTTCTTTTTTTTTTTTTTTTTTGAGTTGGAGTCTTACTCTGTCACCCAGACTGGAGTGCAGTGGCCACTCCTGGCCACCGCAGCCTCGACCTGCTGGGCTCCGGCGATCCTTCCACCTCAGCCTTCCAAGTAGCCAGAATATCAAAATTACCACGCCTGGCTAATTTTTGATTTATTGTAGAGATGAGGTCTCGCCAAGTTGCCCAGGCGGGTCTTGAACCCGTGGGCTCAGGCAATCCACTCATCTCGGCCTCCCAAAATGCTGGGATTATAGGCTGAGCCACCGAGCCTGGCATTTTTAAATATTTCTAAGTGATGAATGCTTAGGTCACTGCTGCTTACTTCTTATTGTACAGTGGTATCAACATTTCCAAGTGTCCATAGAACTTCTTTGGACCTGAATACATTATCAGTTTTTATAAGGCATTTGTATACTCAGAAAATGTGTTTTTATCCTACCAGTTATATTTGTTAACTCAGTTTTTAAATTATTTTATTCAAATCCATACTTTCTCTAACTTTTGTTTGCTTCAGAGTTCTTAACTCCATGGCCTGCCAAGGAGTCTGAGCATGCAGGGTTTTAGGAGTTGTGGACCCCTAGGGATTGAACAAAGCTGTGTGGAGATGTGCATGAATGAATTGTTCTGGGACAGAGGCCTGTAGCATTTATCATATTTTGAAAGGGCTCTCTGACCCCAAAACAGTTAACACTCATTTACCTGATCTAATCACAGTCTGATTTTTGTGTGTTTTTTCTCTATGTACTTTTGTTTCTCTTTTTATGTATATTGTTGCTATGTTAGTCATTCAGTTTTCTGAAATTCTTTTTAAGAAATAGGCAGGGCATATATTTTCAGTAAAAAGTACCATGATGTTTGGGGCATATGTATTTAATAGTGATATTTAAAGAAGTGCCTTTTAGTACCCTCTTTGTCTCCTTTAATGCTTCTAGCTTAAACTTCTCTTTTCCAAATATCATAATTGAAGCCCTTTGCTTTTCTTGAATTTGCATGAGTTTAGCTCAGCATTTTATATTTTAAATTTGTGTATATATTTTGCTATGTATCTGTAATATAAACAGCACATTGTTGGATTAGTTTTCTGGTTCCCTCTGTAATTTTTTTGTTATATAAGAAGTTCCTCTAATCATTAATATTATTGTTGAGCAAAGCACAGTTTATTTGCATTTTGATATTTTAATATAAACTCATTTTACCCAAAAGGCCATGCTCACCCTCCTACCCCCATCTCTATGAGTTAATTAACCACATATGGAGTATCACTTCTGAGTAGACTACAGGTGTGCCTTTGGGCCCACCTGCTCCTCCCTGTCTTTGCTCTCGTCACATTTGGGTTCAGTACCAGGCTCTGCCTTGAGCCCACTCCTTAAGTCACAACCTCTGACTTCAGTGTCCTCAGCAGTAACATGGAGGAATGACGCCACTTCACAGCCTCGTGGGGCTCAGAGGTATAAGGAATGCAAATGTGCTTAGCACACTATCAGATACAGTTAATTATTACACTATTAGTATTTTGAAATTTTTTTAAATTTTCAGTTCTTTCAACATAATTTAGAACATTGCATTTTACTCTTTAGAAGGCAATGCCAGATGTAGCAAAGAACTACATATCACAGATCTATATCATCCTCCCTGAGTGAACCTGTACAGTCATTTGAAGAGAGAGAAAGCCCTTGACATCATCACCCCATCCCCATCACCTGTTTGTCCCTGGCCAATCCTCCCCATGTGCTGACCCTCCTGCTCCCTGAGACACTGCCAGCATCTGCAGGGAGAGAAGGGAAACACTCACAGCTGCAAAGGCTCAAGAAGATGGTCACTCCTGACCACTCCTGTTGCATATGAGGAAACTGAAGCTGGTGTCATCCCCAAGATGTGCAGCAGTTTAGTGTCAGATCTATCTAGCTGCCATTAGGAATAACAGTTTGGGGTGCTATGCTGGAACCCTGGCCACTCGTTACCAGGACTGCTCAAAGGTGGCTTGTGGGTTCAGTCACTGTGGGTCAAGGTGAAAACCAAGTGGCCTTGGTCCATTCAGTTCTGTGAGGCTCTTGGGGACGACTGGACATTCACTGACACCACCCAAGGTGGATGTATTTGCAAGAGTGTCGATGCATCGATTTACTAGGGGTAAAAAACGTCTTGTGGGAAGACTCCCCAGGCTTCAGTGTCTGATAACTCAGGGAACCAAGGCATAAACTTGCCTGGAAAATATGGAATTGGGGCATAAGGTGATGGAGAATATTGACCCAAGGCCCATCCCTCCTGCAGCGCAGAGGCCAAGCACTTGTCTAGTCAGAATGCCGGTGGGGGGGATGTGTGCTGGAGACTTCCAGTGTTTGCCTCCTCATCTGCTTCCTGCTTTTGTGGGTACTTCTTGCTGCAGCCTTGAACTTCTGCCTCCCCTCAGTGGGTCACCGCTGAGGGGTATCTGAGGTACCCTTTGGTGGTGTCACAAGCATGCACAAGGCACTTATGAGCTCTCCCCAAGCCTTGTTGGCTTTGAGTCCAAGCCTCCTCTTGCTGCTGTCCTCAACCAGGATATCTCCTTCCCCCAGAGATGGCTGGAAGTGCCTCTGCTTCTCCCTGCTGCACGCACTTAGGTCTTCTGGCTCCTGGAACTCCAGAGGTGAGAGAGGAGGACTGGCACTTAGGCCTGGGTCCTCGTCATTAGAGATGGGTGTGGGACCTGCCATGGTCCACTGAGAAAGGCCTCTCTGCGTCTCCTGGGATTTGGGTCTCATGGCCTCCTGCTCCTCAGGATGGTGTTGTGTGTGGGGGGTTGACTGTGTTCTGCTGGAGCTGTTTGCCTCCGTAAGGGAAGCCAGACAGTGAGGACAAGGGCAGTACAGGGAGAGTCCTAGAGAAATGGGGCCAGGGCCCTTGGGTTCAGGTGGCCTGAGTACCCCACGCCAGGATTCCCAGTAATGCAGGTCAATATTGCTGTCCTTGTTCAGGTCATTTGAGTTGGGTTTTCTGGGAGCTGCAGGATCACTCACTGGCATGGTTTACAACAGACTTCTGCACACATGCTCTGGAAGCAAGGGAGCACGGGAAGGGGAGGGGTGCCTGGCAATGTTGCCCTAGCCACAGATACTGAAAAAAAAAAAAGGCAGAGAAATTCCATGGCAGAGATGCTATTGAACTGTTGGAAATATGGAGAGCACAGACATGACTCTTGCACAATTAAGTGCACATTTCACAAATGAATGATGCATGAAAGTAAGTCATTTGGGAAAGAGCTTCTACTTCCAGGAGGATAGAGGATAGCTGAAAGTAGACAGATGGAAAAACTGCTGAGAAATTCCTACCCAAAAGAAAACTGGTGTAGTTACACTAATATTGGACAAAAAAACCAAAAAAACTCCTTTAAGGCACAAGGTATCATCTGAAATAAATAGGATATTTTATGAGGTATCTCCTGGGAGACTACATTAGTAGGTATATACAATTACCTGGAACTCCAGGAGCCAGCCAATTTACAAGGAGGTAAATTGTATATACCTACTAGTGTAGTCTCAAAAAATATAAAGTAAAAAACTTTTGCACTACAAGGACATATACAGAAATTTACAATCCCTGAGAGAGATTTAAATTTCTCGGCAGACAAAAGCGTTTTTAAAAATCAAATAGAGGCCAGGCATGGTGGCTCACACCTGTAATCCCAGCAGCTTTGGGAGACCAAGGAAGGAGGATTGCTGAAGTCCAGGAGTTTGAGACCAACCTGGGCAACATAGCGAGATCTCATCTATATATATATAAAAGTTAGCTGGGTGTGGTGGGTGTGCCTGTAGTCCCAGCTAAAAGGGAGGCTGAAGCAGAAGGATCACCTGAGCCCAGGAGGTCAGCGCTTCAGTGAGCTGGGATTGTGCCTCTACACTCCAGCCTGGGTGACAGAGTGAGACCCTGACTCAAAAATATTAAAAAATTTAAAAAATAAGATTGGAAGACCATAGTCCAGTTGATCCAATGGACTTATATATAGAACATTGTATTCAACAGTTAGGGAGTATATATTCCCTTCAGAGACAAGAACAGACAAGGAACATTGACAAACATGAACCATGTGTTAGATTATAAAACAAGTCTCTATTAAGCAAGTTTCAAATGATTGAAATTATTCAGAATATGTTTCCTAAACACACACAGTTAAACTAGAAATCAGTTAGAAAGATACAGCTAGAACATACTTAAGTGTTTGGAAATTAAGAAATACACTACTAAATAAGCCAACACCGGAGAACTTGAAAATTGAAGTTAGGTAACATTTTGAACTGAACAATGAGACAACTACATAAGCTAAATCAGTACAGAAAGGAACATTGGAAACATTAAAACGTGTGTATTGTCATGCACAGTGACTCACATCTGTAATCCCAGTACTTTGGGAGGCCCAGGTAGGAGAACTGCTTGAGCCCAGGAGTTTAAGACCGGTCTAGGCAACATAGCGAGACCTTGTTTCTACAAAGAATTAGCTAGGCATGATGGCCTGTGCCTATAGTCCCAGCTAATCAGGCGTCTGAGACAGGAGTGTTGCCTGAGCCCAGGAGCTGGAGGCTGTGATGAGCTGTGATCATGCCACTGCATTCTAGCCTGGGAGGCAGAGTGAGACCCTGACTCAATACATACATACATACATACATACATAAAGTGTTTGTATACTAGGGAAGAAAAAAGGTTAAAATCAATGAGTTAAAAATATACCTCAGAAGTCAGAAAGTGAACATAAGAATAAATCCAAAGAAGTCGAATGGACATAAGAAGCCCCAGAGCAAAAAACGAATGAAATAGATAACAAATATTCAATGGATATGATAAACAAAGCAGAGTTGTTTATGATACTACTAAAGATGAAAAACAGCTAGTGAAATTATTAAGCAAGAAATCACCTATATCAGGAGTGAAATGGGACATTTTGACACACGCAGATAACCTACAATGTAGAAGCTATTATAAACTTCATTATGCCGGTAATTTGAGATAAAATGAGCAAATTTTAGAAAAACCTACTTGAGCACATGTACTTGGCTCAATGCAAGATAGAAAATCTAGGTTGAGCCTGGTGGCTTACATCTGTAATCCCAGCACTTTGGAGGCCAGGAAGGAGGATTCCTTGAGACCAGGAGTCCCAGACCAGCTTGGGCAACATAGCAAGACCCTGTCTCAAATAAACAAACAAATAAATATTAACCAGGCATGTGGTGCACAACTGTAGTCCTGGCTACTCAGGAGGTTGAGGCAGGAGGATCGCTTGAGCCCAGGAGGTCATGGCTGCAGTGAGCTGTGATCACGTCACTGCACTCCAGCCTGGGTGATAGAGGAGACCCTATCTCTAAGAAAAACAAAACAAAACAAAACAAAAAAGAAAAGAAAATCTCAGTTATTCTAAAGTCATTGATTATTAGCCAAAAGCTTTCCAACAAAGATAATTCCCAACTCACAGTTTCACTAGCAAGTTTGACTAAACATTTAAGGAAGAAACCATTCCATTCTTACAAAGTCTTCCAGAGAATAAACAAAGAGACAACCCTTCAGAATTAATTTTATAGCTTTGATTGAAAACTTGATGAGAACAATCAAAGAAAAATTATTATAGCTGCATCCCGCTCAGGAATAACAACTGCAGATGTTCTAAGCAACATACTATCATGTTGCATCCAGCAATACTGCATGCTAATATGTAATGGACAAGTCTGGTTCATGTATTCCAGGAATCCAAGGTTGGCTTAACATCAGAAACATTACATTATGTGCAGCATTAAGAGATAAAAGAAAAATCATATAAGCACATCAAAATATGTAGGAAAAGTGTTGAGTAAAAGCCAAGTAATGATTAAAAGAAAACTTAGCAAACAAGAAACAGAAGAAAACATTTTTAATCTGATGAGGATATCATTTGAGAAACTTACATCATGTCTACACATGAAATGTTTAGAGACATTCTTTTGTGACTGGTAACAGGACAAGAATGCCCACGGCTTGCTCTATTGTTGCATGTGGTACTGGGATGTCAGCCCAGGGTCGAGGTGTAAGGCGAGAAAAAGAAATGAAAGGTGTAAGAATTGTGAGGATGGCAACAAAACTGTCTCTATGCACAGATGATATATTTATATATGTAGCAAATCCCAAATAATATAGAGATAAACTAATAGAATCAATAAGAAAATTTGGCACATTTACCAGATATAATGTCAATTATATATATATATATATATATTTTTTTTTTTTTTTCTTCCGCTGTCTCTTCCTCTTCTTCTTTTAGAGAAAATGTCTTGCTCTGTCACCCAGGCTGGAGTGCAGTGGCATGATCATAGCCCACTGTAAATTCAAGTCCCTGGGCTCCAGCAATCTTCCCACCTCAGCCTCGTGAGTAACTAGGACTACAGGCACCATGCCCAGCTACTTCTTTTTTTGTAGAGATGAGGTCCTGCTGTGTTAACCAAGCTGGTCTTGAACCCTTGGCCTCAAACAATCCTCTCACCTTGGCCTTCCAAAATGCTGGGATTACAGATGTTCAAGACCTATATAGAAAAACTTCTACATCTTCATTGAAAATCAATAAAAAACCTAAATAAGTGGAGAGATATGGAATGTATATGGCTTGAAAGACTCAGTATGGTAAAGGTGTTGATTCTTCCTAAGATGGTTTGTAAATTCAACATGAACCCAATTCAACTTCCAAAATTCCAATTTGTTTAGTAGGATTCGACAAACTGACTCTAAAATCTTAAGATAGATGTAAAGGACAAAGAAAATCCACAATCTTCTTGAAGGAGAAAACTTACCCCATCCTGGTCATCTGGACATCTTTGTAGTCATGAGCAGGAGGACTTCAGAATTCTTCCTCTATGTTCCATGTCCTTGCTGGGATTCTGCACTTTTCCCAGGTAACCAACACTTGGGATCTGCCTTTCTGGTGAGATTCCTTCCTTACGTATGGGGCTCGTGTGTCTGATCATCCAGGGCTGTGCACTGGCACCAGGATGCCCCAATCACACATGGGGCTGCACCTAGAGTTTCTTATTCAGTTTTGTCTGGCCTGTGTCTCCTTTTCCAGGGTGATCTACATCTGTGGTTCTGAATCCCTGGTGAAGATATCTAAATACACTGCAGTAACCACAGCGATGCCGGCCCAGGGCACAGCCACCCAGAGTCACAGGGTATTTGACCAAGGGAGTGTGGTGTTCTGAGGAGGAGCCTGGCAGCACACCTCTGTCCCCAGCTCATCCGAGTCCAGTATCTCTTTTCTTGGTTCATCCCAGGTAGCTTCTCTAAGGCTTGTTGAAGCCACATAGGGCTGAATTTCTGATGCCACCATCTTGTCACTAGTGCTGGAATTGCCTTTCCTTTCAGACATCACCATGCTTGTCCTGTTAGAAACTTCTTCCTTCCAAAAGTTTTGTCTTTCTGGTGTCACTTCCTCAGTCTGAATGAAGGGCCTGGGCTGTGAGGAGCGGGGAACTGAGAGAACTGCCCTAGTACTGGGGGTTGTGGTTCTCTCCTTGCCCCTTGATGTGAGGACACATGTCCTTGGAGCAGAGACAGCCAGGAACCCTTGAAACTGGAAACCTTACCCTCCTAGGAGCAGGTCATGGGGGTCATTAGAGGTAGAGACAATCCTGGTCCTGGGGGTCAGGTTGGGAATGTCCCATGGGATTGAAGAATAGAGATGGTGACCTTGTGTGAGGTGAGAATTCTAGATTTTGTTTTCCTTTTAAATTCTTTAAAAATTAAGAATTTATACATTATAGATGTATATATTTTCAGGGTACATGTCATAGTGTGATATATTTGTATAATTTGAAAAGATCAAATCAGTGTAATTGGGATATCCATCACTGTAGATATGTCTTAAAAAATTTTTTTTTCAGAGACAGGGTCTTGCTCTGTCACCCAGGCTGGAGTGTAGTGGTATGATTGTAGTTCACTGCAGTCTCTAATTCCTGGGCTTAAGCAATCCTCTCACCTCAGCCTCCTGAGTAGCTGGGACTACAAAAGCTTGCTACTGTGCCTGGATAGTTTTAAAGTTTCTTATAGAGATGGGATCTCACTGTGAAAGACCTTTACAACCAAAACTACAAAACACTGCTCGAAGAAATCAAAGATGACACAAACAAATGGAAAAATATTCCATGCTCATGGATTGGAAGAATCAACATTGTTAAGATGTCCATCCTACCCAAGGCAATCTGCAGGTTTAACATAGTTTTCTTTACCATGGTGATGTGCCTCTTCTACAAATGGTGCTGCTGGTGTTTGATTTTCAGAGAATGACAATCTGGATTGAGCTATGCTCAGAAACTGCTAGGAGGCGTATCTTCCCTTTGGCTCTTTAGGGGGTAACAGAGTATATATCGTGGTAGGTCAGGAACTGAGGAAAGAGTGCATGGGGAGTGGAAATAAGGAAAAACAGATTTACAGAAAATAGAAGAGAGTTAATAAGCGGGGGAGGCATGTGGCATACATTTAAATGAGACAGTTTCCTATCTTTTAAAATAAATTATACCAACTTTTTATATATCCAGGGAGACCACACAGTGTTTGTTATAAAATTCAACTGGAATATATATTTCTGGAGTCCCCCACTTCCTCCTGTTCCCACCCTCTCACAGAAACAAAAAGAAAGCCAAATTTGGGAGGTGGTAGGCAAAATGACTACAGAAGAATACTATTGACTTAACTTAGAACTGGAGCTGCAATATTTAATTCTAGGCCAGGCTTGCTGCCAAGTCCCACAGAAAGCAAATGCACACCCAATGTTTTAGCCACAAGTTAACACTGAAACAGTCTATTAGTGATTTGCAAATCAGTATTCCTACTGGTGCAGTTACTACCTCATCTGGAGCTGGGTAGAGGCAGTTTTACAGGGGTTTAAACCAGTGGCTAGCTGCTGATTCATTCATTCATTTGTTCATTTCTCCAGCCACAGTCTTCTCCTTGTGCTAGACCAGCACTCTGTACATATTTTTCTTATAGTATTTGCCACAGTCTATTGTTAGCGTCACCAAATCGAGTTTCTTTTCTTCTTGAAGACACACAGCTAGACTACTTTTCCTCGTCTCTTTTGCTATCAAGTATAGTCATGTTACTAAGTTCTGTCAAAAGGAATGTGGGTAGATGTATTGTATCTCATATACAACCTGGTGCACAAGAAAACCTCTCACAGAAAACCATATATGCTCTTTTCTTCTTCCAGCTGACTGGAATGGAGATGATGCCCTGTGAAATTTTGTAATTTTTAAAAATAATGTCTTTATTTAGTTTTGGAATTAAGGTTATGCTGAGGTTAAAATGAGATGAGAAGTGTTCCCTTTTCTTCTCTTTTCTAAAAGAGTTTGTGTAAGACTGGAATTATTTCTTCCATAAATAATTTGATAGAATTTATTAGTGAAACAATCTGGGCCCAGAGTTTTGTTTGTGGGAAAGTTTAAATAATAAATTCAATTCACTTAATAGTATAGGGCTATTCAGTTTTTTTACTTCATTGGGTGTCAGTCAGTATTGGTAAGGTGTGTTTTTCAAAAGTTTGTTCCTTTCATCTAAGTTGTGGAATTTGTTGGCATAAAGTTTTTCATAATGTTTACTTATTATCCTTTTGATGTCTGTAGAATCTGTGGTAATAACACTTCTTTCATCCCTGATATTGGTTGTGTTCTTAATGTAACTTTGGGAACCAAATGTTGAAGATGCTGGAGCCACAGATGGAATGACCCTAGGTCCTTGAGTCGCCAGTTGATCAGAAACACCTGCATCATATAGTTACATGCACAAGAAATAAACTGGAATTTGGGAGGTTTTGGTTTGACATAGCAGCCAGCATAACAGATTATCACCACTGGTTTATGCTTTCATATACCCTGCTATATTGTGGGCTCCTGGAGGATGGGGGCCTGATGACGATGCTCTTGGTGTTTGTTTCAGTGCTTAGCTCAGTACTTGGTGAATATTAGGATCTCAATAAATGTTTACTGAATAGAAATGAATGACTGAAATGGTTCTTATGTGTTTGGAGTTAGACTTTTTCTTTCCCTGAAATGGATGGCTCAACTTTCACCAGATGACTCAAGTCCAACCAAAAGCTTTAAAGAACATTCAGTAATGGAATGGTTTATCTTTTTCGTCTTCCCTTTCTTCTCCCTTCTTCTCACTACTTTCTTTGTTCTTCCTTTAAACAGAACCACACCTGTGGCTCACCTTCAGAGACCTTTTACTTAGGCAAAATTTCTTTAATTCAGATCCCACGAAGAGGGAATTCAGAATAATACAGGCATTGGCTAGGCTTATATTCACTTTTGCTTTCTTATAAACATACAGACAAAGATACCAACCAAACAACAACAACGCTCAGACCTCTATGCAAATGACTATATAAAAATGGATTCCAGGGAAGGACCTTGAGATTATGTGAAAGAAAAAACACTTAAAGAGTTCTTCCAGTGAAATCAGTTTTATCTCTTTGCATGTAAACAATAGACTAATTACAAATTATATTTAATTAAAGTAGGCAACAGATCCATGTCTACCACATCTTAGCATATATTCCTGTAAAATAATTTCATCAAAAATATTTTCTAACTCAGACTCTCACTAAATTGGATTAGTCCTCTTAAACAAGAGAGTATTTGTGAAAGGCTTCCTGAGCTATGTGGGATGTTAACAAATGTGGTATGAAACATGTACTTTGGACTCGACCTCTTGCCACCATTGCGTCTTCATGATAACCTTAGTCCAGCTGCCAAAAGACCATGAAAGACCCATGGGAAAAACAATCATGCTCTTTGAGGTCAACCAAGACCAGCCAGCCTCAAGCCAACTTGTCAGCTGACCACAGGCACACAAGTGAACTGAGCTGAGATCAGTTGAACACGACCAGATCAGCAGAACTATCCAGCTGACCCACAGGCTGGTGAGAAATAGCAAATTATTGTTGTTTTAAGCCATTATGCTTTGGGATGTTTCATTATACAGCAACAGCTAACTAATACAGCCTCATTTGCATAATATTCACTACTTATGAATCCCCATTTGAATACATACTGAGGCTTTTCGGTATAGTGGTTTAGATTCTAGACTGTGGAACCAAACTGTTTGAGGTTCAAATCTCAGTTTTTAAAAATGTACTTAATTTATAATAGTGCCTGGGCCAACCAAGACCAGCCAGCCTCAAGCCAACACGATAAGCATGCTAGATAAAATACTATGCTGCTGGCTCTGTGGCAAGGATATGAACAAGTGAGATCCTTTTAGCCTTTCAATAGCTGTGAAACATGTATTATGGCCTTTATTTAGCAGATGTGGATCCCAAGACTCAGAGAAGTTAAGTCACCTGCACAGCATCTCAGTTAATAAATGAAAGAGCCAAGATTATGAACCAGATCTGACAATGCTTATACTCCCTGTATTACACTGACATAACATCTTAGCCATTTGGGTTTTCTTTTGGATATTTGGTCCCAACTTCAGCGTTTGCCTTAAGTGGAATTTTTAAAAATAAATTCAGAAACCTAAATAATATCAAGACAGGAGGGAATGTAACACAGAAAAAAATGTGGGCTGTGCCAAGTCCTGGGTATCCCTTTTACTTTCTAAAGTTACCTTGATGTTAAGATCCTGTTTATTAGATACATCAGTTTTAACTTGGTCATGAGACATGAGGATAAATGAAAACCATGATGGCTAAGTCTCTTTATTTAATACAATAAACACGTTAGTAAATCAGAGTTATTCTTGGGAATAAGGATAAAGTTGGGGAATAAACCTAACTGAACTCGCAGCATTTGAGTTACGGATTTATTTTGTAAGGAAATGCGGTTTTATTTAGATAAATAGTATTTCCATGGCAAAAATTATTGTTTGTAAATCCTACTGAGCAAATACATGATAATAATTTATATTTAGACTTTACCTCCTCCCTGTCTCCTGCTAAAGTATACAAAATTATAATGGAATAAATTGCTTAAAAACAACCTCTAGTCTTTTTCATTATTAATATCCTTGGAAAGACAGCACTGAGAGAATAATCTTAAATTCTGGATACTTGAACCTGTTTTACTGAGATTTTAAAATTTCTTCATTCATCTGGATTTTCCCATTCAACTTTTGATCATTGTTACCAACAAGCAACAAAATGAACATGCTAAGATTTTTTTTTTAATGCAAATGCTAACAAGTCAGTAAAAGGAAAACTCCAAAACCCATTGGAGTCAATTCTTTGGGAGCAGACTTTGGAAAAAGTGTCCTGCATAACCCACAACCTGGATAATATGCCTCTGCACTCTGGATTCTGTTCTGAATGTACTTTTCAAAGTGTTCAGTTTCTGCTTTCCTTTATCCTATCCAGTAAAGGAGAACCAACTGCCATTTAACAGTTTATGCCTGGAACCAATCTTAAATGACCCAGGTTTTTCTGTCTTTTATCATGTACTTCAGAATCATACTGTGCCTCCACCAAATGTCTGGGAGCTATAATTCACTACAGAAATGCAGGACCAGTAACTTCATGTGTATGGTGACAAATGTCTTAACTAAGATTGATGGACAGCCTTCTATGTTGGGAGATTCCTGTTGGGAATTAGCTGTTGTTACATGCACCTAAATCCCCATCTCTAGGGATAGGCTAATGTCCAAGTCCAGACTCATGGACAGATAATTATTATCATAGTAAAGTAACTTCAAAGAAAGGGTGGAATTCTGTGACTGTGAGATCACGGTAGAGCTGAGTGCAACTTTTGCAGCATTTCATTAGTTTTCTCCCGGAATAGTCCAGGAAGTGGCATGCATGAGGCTTTCTGGCTCACAGATTTGCTGTGCTTCTGGCTGAAAAAAATATTGAAATCTTAATAAATATGTTTATTGTGCCCATATCTTAAGAAGCTTTTACTTGATCTTGGCATGGCAAGCCGCTGTTTGAACAATTGAAAACATCTTTTTTAACTATTTCCAGAAAGCATTTGCAAACACCCTGAAGTAAGGTTACATACTTACAATTCAGCTCTAAGCCTCAATTTAGGCTGTTGTTGTATAGTGTTTGCTGCCTCTAACAGCCTGACACCATAATAATATTATACAGTATCCCAAGATAATGAGAAGAATGCCTAACATCTGCTTATATTCAGAGAACAAAGGAGAACTGGAAGGATGCGTCCGGCAACACTTGCAAAGCGCCGCCTTTACTTGCTGGAGACACAGGATGAATTTTCCCATGGATTATTTCTCTGTCAGTCAGGGACAGTGGCACAATGTTCTGAAAGGCCAGAAAAAGCTTAATGTAGATAGTCCTCTTGAGCTGGGGACTCAGCAAGACTGACCTTGTGAAGGAAACCATTTCTGAGTTCCTCCAGAATAAAGTTATACTTTTACGTTAATTTATTAAAATAAGAGGTGCTGTTTCATGAGCGTGGAGGACACTCTGGAGATAATGGATCTTTCTGACTTGGATCTTTGCTCTAATCTGCTCTAATTTCTAATGCTGTCCCCTGGAACCACGTGATAGGGGAATGATATTGAATGTGCCCTTCTGATACTTTTAGCAATAGACTTATTTAGAGGTTTAAGATGAACTTATGCCATGCTCTGCTTTCCTGAGGTCAAACTCTCTAGGGACAAGGATCATCATCCTCAGTCTTCATTAAGTAGGAACTTGAGACATAATGAAGAGAAACAACCTGCAAATAGAAACACAGCAGGTAGGAGAACAGCAGAAATGGAACTCAATATGTATACTTCCTGGCCAGCTCGTCAACACTGTGCTATTGTCTGTTTCCTACAGTGTAGGAAGAAGCATAATTGGTTTATTAATTAATTGAAAAAGAAGCAATGGCTGGGCTCGGTGGCTCAGTCTGTAATCCCAGCATTTGGGAGGCGGAGGCGAGTGGATTGCCTGAGCCCATGGGTATGATACCCGCCTGGGCAACTTGGCGAGACCTCGTCTCTACAATAAATCAAAAATTAGCTGGGTGTGGTAGCACGTGCCTGTAGTTCCGGCTACTTGGAAGGCTGAGGCAGAAGGATTGTCAGAGCCCAGCAGGTCGAGGCTGCGGTGGCCGGGAGTGTGGCACTGCTTCTAGTCTGGGTGACAGAGGGAGACTTCAACTCAAAAAAAAAAAAAGCATCAATTTTCCACCACTCATTCCCATAGCCTACACTGCAATCTTACCTCCATCCTGCTTTGCTTCTCTTTCCGACTTAATCCCCTACTTATCCACTTTGTAGATTCATGGAAACATAGAAACTAAAGGTGCCAGAACAGTGGCTAGGAGCTTGGCAAAATTCTCTTGGTAAAAGCTTGTTCTTTCACATTTTAGCTAACTGATCTTGAACAAAGTACTATAGTTGTTTGGTTAGATTTCTATAAAATGTAAAAATTAATAGTGTTTATAATCAGGGTTCCTCAAAAGTTAATTCAAAAATTTGTCACCTAATCTTCTTGTTCACATGCTAAGCTCTTTAACTCTGTGAAGAATGGAACTCAATCATCTGCATTTTTAAACAATATCCAGATGATACTTGTTAAAAGTCACTGCTAGGTGTCACCCTTTTAAGTTACAAGGGTCTATCTATATCATGGTGTCCACAATAAGGAGTTATTGTAAAGACTAAATAAATCCATTGACATAAAATGATTAATTCAGTGAAATTATCATAACAAGATATCATAAATTATCATTAGCATTACGAGGGATATTAAAATGTGGTGGAATCAGGAGCAAAATTCTCTGGTGTGGATGTCTGTGTTCCTCTGTAAGACTTTATGTTACAATTAATCCCCAATGTGAGAGTATTAAGAGGTTGGGCCTTTTCGCGCCTTCCTGAATGGCATCAGTGTCTTTAAATAAGAGGCCCAAGGGAGGAAATCTCCCTTCACAGACAGACAATGTGACCATCTTTGCTGTTTACATTTATGTGTTTTTTTTAAGTTTTAAGTGGAAAAACATCCAGTATATATCTGCCCCAATACTGTCCATTTCTACTGCTCTTCCATCACTGCTGACATTCCATATTCTCCTCCGGTCTAATTTGTTATACAGCCGGAAGAACTTCCTTGTTTACCCTTCCACTGTGAATTCTCCACTTGCCTGAAGAGAATATGTTCTAAGACCCTCAGCAATTGTTTGGAACCATAGATAGTGCTAAACCCTCTTGAAAGGACAGACCGAGAGTGGGAAGCCAGTTTTCTTGTTCTTAAACCCTGACACAATGATGAGAAAGTAGAAGCTATGCTTTTGGAGAAATGCACACTTTAGGTATAATTAACTTTACCGACTTTGTCTTTTCAGAAACAGACTTCCAGGTATTAGACGTATCTATAGTGGCAATCAAGCGTGCCTAGAGTAAAGGGAATTTACGAGGCCTAAGACATCATGCATTGGGCAAGGACTGTAAAAGTCATGAAACTTGTAATTACAAAAGTTATAAC
>CAUYQG010137977.1:0-11337 GCA_963574415.1 Tarsius wallacei | reverse complement strand
ACAATAAATCAAAAATTAGCCAGGCGTGGTAGCGCGTGCCTATAGTTCCAGCTACTTGGAAGGCTGAGGCGGAAGGATCGCCGGAGCCCAGCAGGTTGAGGCTGCGGTGGCCGGGAGTGGCCACTGCACTCCAGTCTGGGTGACAGAGTGAGACTCCAACTCAAAAAAAAAAAAATTCTCATTTCTATTAGCTTTCAAAAACATCGAATACATAAGAACATTTTTATTAAAAAGAGGCACAGAACTTCTACAATAAAAACTTGAAAAGCATCAACTGAGAGAAATTAAGGTGTCTTAAATAAATGAAGAGATCTTTATGGATAAGAGTATTGTTAAAATGTCTACTGTCCTCAAATTGATCTATAGATTCAGTGGATTCCCAATTGAAACTCAGCAGATTTTTGGGGGGATGGGGGTAGAAATTGACAAGTTGATCCTAAAATTTATATGGAAATTCAAATAACCTAGGAAAGCCAAGAACAAAGTTGGACTAATATTCCTGGGGTCAAGACTTACCACAACGCTTCAGTAACTAAGACAGTGTGGTATTGGCTTAAGACTAGCAAAGAGAGCAACAGAACCACCCCTGGACAACCAGTTGCTGTTTTGACACGGGCCCAAATGCAATTCAGTAGGAAAAGAGGACCATTTAAATAAATAGCATTGGAACTACTGTATATTTCTAAGGAAAAAAATAAATCCTATGAAGTATCACACACAAAAATTAATTAGGGATGGATCATAACCCTAAACATGAAAGCAAAATGCACAAAGCATTTAGAATGACACACAAGAGAATATTTTCATGACCTTAAGGTATGAAAACATTTTTTTTAACAGGACACAAACAGGACTAACAAAAAAACTGGACTCTATCAAATTAAAAAAACTCCAGTTCAACAAACACACTGTTAAAAACATAAAAAGGCCTGCCACGGACTGAGATAAAATGTTTGCAATGCATTTATCTGACAAAGATCTTGTATTCAGAATAAAGAACACCTACAAATCAAAAATCAAAAGACTGAATAAAAAATGGGCAATGACTTTTATCACCCGATAAAAGAAGTTATCAAAATGCCCTTTAAACATATAAGAAGGCATTCAGTGTTATTAATCATCAGGGAAATGCCAATTAAAAACAGAGAGAGTCACTACAATTCAGAATGGCTAACATTAAAGCAAAATTGACGATACCAAATGTTGGTGAGTGTATGGAACAACTGAAACTCAAAAAACTGCTGGCAGAGGGATAAAATTGTATACAACTTTGGAAAATTGTTTGGTAGTTTCTACCAAAGTTAAACATACACTTACTCATAACCCAGTAATTTCACTCCAGATGTATAATAAGAGAAATGAGTGCATATATCTATAAAAAACTTGCATAAGAATATTTATAATAGCTTTATTCATAATAATAAGATTGGACCCAAACTTATGCTATATCCAAAAATTAACTTAAAAATACCAAATTCCTAAATGTAAGAGCTAAAATGATAAGGCTCAGAAAAAAAAATATGTGTCAATTTTGTGACCATGGATTAGGCAATGGACAAGAAAAATAAATAAATGTGACTTCATTAAAACTAAAAAATTTGTGTGCTTCAGAGAAGGCTATCAAGAAAATGAAAGATGGTCTATGGAATAGGAGAAAAATATCAGCAAATTATATATCTGATGAGGTCCTAGTCTCCATAATACATCAAGAACTCTTATGAAACTCAACAACAACAAAAAAATCAAGGCCGAGCTTGGTGGCTCGGGCTGCAATCCCAGCACTTTGGGAGGCCTGAGCCCGTGGATTTGAGACCAATCTGGACAACTTGGTGAGACCTCGTCTCTACAATAAATCAAAAATTAGCTGCGTGTGGTAGCATGCTCCTATAGTTCCAGCTACTTGGAAGGCGGAGGCATAAGGGTCGCCCGAGTCCAATAGTTCGACGTTGGGGTGGTCGTGAGCATGCCACTGCACTCCAGCCTGTGTGACAGAGTGAGACTCCAATTAAAAAAAAAAAAGAAAAGAAAAAGAAAAGAACAATCAAAAAATAAAATAAAGTGTGTGTGTCTTTTTGCCTGTGGTGATGGATGTATTAATTAATTTGATTGTGGAAATCATTTCACAGTGTACATATATGTGTGTATATCAGATCACACTGTACACCTTGAATGTATACAATTTTTGTCAATCATATCTAAATAAAGCTGGATAAATAACTAATATTTAAAAAGAAGACATTTTTAATGTGTTTATTTCCAGAGACTATCAGAGTAATTTTTTAATACAGCTATAAAAATTTCCTTGGCCTCTTGATAAAAAATATAAAGCCATCAATTCATGAACTAATACCACTATTAGAGAGTTTCTAAAATTTATGATGCATAACTGCAATAAAGCTGGCTCAGATGACAGGTCCTGTGAAACTGTAGATGAAACGTATAGTAACCAGTGCAACATAAAAACATTCTCAAATTGGCCATGACCAAGATTTCCATGTTACATTCAAAAGCATTGATATTAGCTAAGAGTCCACCATTTCATACGCTTTCTAATTTCATGTTGTGGTCGCCGTCATGGGCCAGAATGAAGCCTAAGCCTGAAGTGTTTTTTTTAACCTGTATTGCTGAGGACTTTCTAACACCCGTGGAAATAGCCCGGTGAAGCCTTGCGCACGGTCACCTGCATCAGGAGTGTTCACCACCTGGTCAGTTTTGTTTTATAGACAATCCCGCAAAACTCACCTCCCTTTTCCCAGCATCCTTTAAATTGAAGCCAGACAACATGCCATGGGATCTGTAAATGCCACTGTCTGTATCTTTGGCTGGTAAGAACTTTTTTTGAACACAGTCTCTATGCCATTGACCACGACCACACCTTCTAACATCAATGTCACTGCGAGTGCGGCAGAAGGTGCCGCCCCAGAACGGCCTCCTTTGGCGTGAGGGTTGCTTGAATGAGCCTAGCAGCAGACACAGGTAGAGCTCTGACCTCCCTTTGCTTCCTGGAGGTGGGAGCTGAAACGCCTGGTGAGAGCCCCCTCCCTGCGTCAGAAGGACAGACACTCTTGTCACAATAGGTGGGAGTGGAGGCTGAGAGGCCCTGGCCTTGGTGACATGGCCCTGAATGTCCTCTGGTCTCCCCACAGAGCTGGGCTGCTCGACCCTACTCGTGGAGTCCGTTGTGCCAACTCTCTGGGTCTCCATCTTCTCGCGAGGCTCCGTATCAGGCACACCTCACATCAAGCAAACATACGCTGGGAATGCGGCAGAAGGTGCCTCCCCAGAATGGCCTCCTTTGGCGTGAGGGTTGCTTGAATGAGCCTGAGCAGCAGACACAGGTGAAGCTTTCTCTGTCACAGCCAACTTCATTCTCAGGCCCGGCCCGAGGCCCTTAAGAGGGTGGAGGCTAAGTCTTGCCCACGCCCAGTGCACACTCAAGTTTCTTGGCTCATGTGTCGGGCTCCATACAAGGACACTCAGTGAGGCTGAGCCTCCTCAGTCTCTGGCTCTGCAGTGCCTCCCTCCCTTGTTGGGTGTTATTCATCGTGAGAGAAACTAGGCAGTCTGTTTAGGAAACGTCCCGTGTTCTGGGTTTGGCGTGCTGGGGAGAATGTTTTCAAAAGCACCCTCAATGGCGCTGTGACCCAGTCGTTGAGCCCATCACAAGGATTTCACGTCTCACATCTTGACTTGGGGGGCTCTGTGTGTGCTTAGAGCATGCAGAATGACTCCAGGACCTTCCATCATGATGTCCTGTCAGCCCCAGGGGTCACTGATGAGCCAAGGGTCACTGTTGCACATGGGGTTTCAGATGGAGTTTTTCACACTTGTCATTTGTTCTGAGCTTACCAGTTGGAATCTTCTATAAAGAAGGATGTTCCCTCAAAGCCTCTGCAGTTGCCCTGAATTAGGCTTCCTATAGGAAGGACCTCATAAGTGTTTCTTTCCCTTTATCATTTCATTGATGACAATGAGCTGATGGCCTAGCACCCCACAAAGGTAAACAGTGAGGTTTTCTAAAAAATTATTAGGAAGTCAAGTGTTTTTTTTTTTATTTTTTATATAAAATCATGTATTTTCATCAGCTTTGGCCATTTCTTAAGCTCTGTGTCCCTGCCTGCATAGGGCAGTCCCCTGCGTGGATGTGGGGATAACCTCCCCTGCTGCCTAGACAGCAAGCACCCATCTTTTTCTGCCCAGACCCATCCATCTAAGGGGCATTTCTCTCTCCATGGGCCTGA
Organism: Tarsius wallacei; assembly: GCA_963574415.1. NCBI lineage: Eukaryota > Metazoa > Chordata > Mammalia > Primates > Tarsiidae > Tarsius > Tarsius wallacei. The sequence goes on along the minus strand of CAUYQG010137977.1, from coordinate 7,096 downwards.
GACTCAGAGGCCACAGTTGGGTCTGGGCTTCTCATGGCTACTTCTAGGCCTCTTTGTGGATAAAACTAACAAGATGGAGACCTTGAGGAGAAACAAAATCACGTCTGTGTCAGGTTAGGATTACAAAGCTTATGGTGTATAGTATTATCACGGATACTATATCGTATCCCTGTGCTTGGTGCTCTGAATTTTAGAAGGGACTTGTGTTTGCACTGATTGGTCTTTTGGGCTGGAAAATTCACCAAAGCTAAGTAACTTCCTCCCACAGACCTGCAAGTCAGGGGCCATGTCCCTTGAGGAAATAGCATCGAATGCTTCTTTAATTTCACGTTCAGATAGAAATCAAGAAACAGAACAACTCTTGTCAACTAAGAAAGCCTAAAATAAAGAAGTTATTTTGTATTATTCAGTTTCTGAGTTACTCTCAGAGGTAGGACTTTCAAGAGAATATTATGCACCACCCAGCAGGAAGCATCTCTCGAAATACAATTTGCTAGAAAACTACTCACGTCATCCACTGCATGGGTCACTTCTCCCGAGTTGGAGCTGGGGGGAATAAAATGACGATTACACCTCAAGTCATGACGCAATTACTTGCTGAATTCCTAACATCCAAACACTAAAACGCTCATGCTTTTTCTCTGCCTAACCTCCTTATTTCTTGGTTCTCTCCCTGCATGCTGGACTCACTCCTGATGCCTCACAGGGGTCCCCTGATGGCTTGTGTATCTGCGGGTCTATCTTTCTAGCCTCTTCTAAAAATCCATGTGGGATGGCCTCATCCTGTTTATTCTTCCTGACTCCTTACTTTTTAGTTTCTTATTTTCATCTCCCCATCCTTCTCACTTCATCTCTAACACCCATGTCATACTTTTTTCTGCATTCTACTCCCTGTCCGTGTTGTACAGGACAGTCACCTGTGTCTCTGGAGTCCATATTTAAACATCTCCTGTGACACAGCCTTGGCTTAGCATGGCAGTGGTTAGAGGCCACTCCTCGCCATGGTGTAGTAAATGAGCATTAAAAAACTTAAGAGCATCAACAAAGCTTGGGGAGCTTCTTGTGAGCCTTTGAGAAGTTGAACAGCCCGGAGCCTCACTGTCCAATGGAAGCTTCTGTGATGACAGAAACACTGTGTGTCAATTGCCTTGCCCAGTATCACACTTGAAATGGGACGGTACAACTGAGACACAAAATTTCTGATTTTATTTTATTTGCATTTATTTATTTATTTATTTTGAGACAAGATTTCACACTATCATCCAGGCTGGAATGCAGTGGCACAATCACGGCTCAAATTCCTGGGCTCAAGTGATCCTCCTGCCTCAGCGTCCCGAGTAGCTGGGACTACAGGTGCATGCCACCATGCCCGACTAATTTTTCTATTTTTTGTAGAGATGGGGTCTTGCTTTGTTGCTCAGGCTGGTCTCCAACTCCTGGCCCCAGGTGATCCTCTCGTCCTGACCTCCCAAAGTGCTGGGATTATAGACGTGAGCCACTGTGCTGGCCTCATTCAAATTTATCAGGTGCTTGTGGTGGGTGGCTCCCCCATTGAGAAGCTCAGGAGTCAACTGCTAAAGTAACTAAAACAATCTGCAAATGCCATTTGAAAAGCAGTTCAAGCAGACTGGTATTGGTACAAGAACAGGTATATAGACCAATGGAACAGGATAGAGATTCTAGAAGCAAAACCTCAATTTCTCAACCAACTCTTGTTCGACAAATCCTCCACCAACAACCACTGAGGAGACAAGAACCTCTCCCTCAGTAAATTGTGCTGGAAAACTGGCTGATCACATGCAGAAGATTGAAACAGGACCCCTATCTATCACCATATACAAAAATCAACTCTAAATGGATCAAGGAGCTAAACGTAAAACCTCAAACTATAAGAATCTTAGAAAATGCAGGAGACACTCTTACAGAAATTGGAATAGGCAACCAATTCCTGATCAAAACCCCAGGTGCCCATGCCATAAGAGATAAGATAGACAAGCAGGGCCTCATCAAACTGAAAAACTTCTGCAAAGCAAAGAAACCATCATTGGAGCAGGGAGACAGCCCACAGAATGGGAAAAGGTATTTGCCAACTTATATCTGACAAAGGCCTAACATCGATGATCTACAAGGAACTCAAACATGCTGAAAGGAAAAAAGCCTTATTGAAAAATGGGCAAAAGATATGAATAGACACTTTTCAAAAGAAGACATATGAACAGCCAACAGATACATGAAAAAATGCTCAGCCTCACTAATCATCCAAGAAATGCAAATTAAAACCACACTGAAATAACACCTAACTCCAGTCAGAATGGCTATCATCAATAATTCAAAAAACAACAGATGCTGGAGAGGATGCAGCAAAAAGGGAACACTTCTACACTGTTGGTGTAGCTTGCACTAGTACAAGCTCTGTGCAAAACAGTGTGGCGGTTCCTAAAAGATCTAAAAATCGACCTGCCATATGACCCAGCAATCCCCCTTCTGGGAATATGCCTGGAGGAACGCGAATCACTCTATGAAAAAGATACCTGCACACGCATGTTTATTGCAGCACTATTCACAATAGCAAAAACATGGAACCAACCATGCTGCCCATTGAGAGTGGACTGGATAAAAAAATTTTGATGTATATATATGATGAAATATTATGCAGCCATACAGAAGAACAAAATTATGGTCTGCAAAGCAACTTGGATGAATTTAGAGTCTATAATACTCAGTGATCTATCACAGAAACAAAGAACTGGGTACCACATGTTCTTACTCATAAGTGGACCCTGAACATTTGTCATAAAATACACACACACAGGCGCACACCTGTGTTTCCAGCTACTTGGGAGGCTGAGGTGGAAGGATTGCCTGAGCACAGGAGGTATAGGCTGTGGTGGCTGTGAGCATGCTGCAGCTCTAAAGCCTGGATGACAGGGTGAGACTCCAATTCAACACACACACACACACACACACACACACACACACACACACTGCAGAGATGCGTCACCTGTTCTGCAAAACTGGGCCATCAAATTCATCATCAAAAGGCAGCAGAGGGCGAATCCGGCAGTGAACTCTGAGGTTCCCTTTCAGCTCCTACAACAAAGAGGTTTTAAGCATCCACACTGGAACAGCACTGAGCAGTCGAGCCATTCCCTCAGAGAGTGTGAACCCATGGACGTTCCCCATGACGTAGCCGTTAGAGCCACAACACGAGATCTTGACTTTGAAATGCCCTACAGAGCTGTGAGCAGTCAGTGTTATTGTAAGTCTTCCTTTTCTTTTCTTTTTTTTTTTTTTTTGCGTCAGGGTCCAACTCTGTTACCCAGGCTGGAGTGCAGTGGAGTGGTCACAGCTCCCCACATCTTCAACCTCCTGAGCTCAAGCGATCCTCCCACCTCTTCCTCACAAGATGCTGATATTCCAGGCATGCACCACCACACCCAGCATTTTTCTTGATTCATACTTCACAAATTTGCTCACTTGGTAAATGGTTATCACTTGGTATTGAGTACCAAAAAAAACACCTTTTAATGGCATCCTGGGCTAAATCTTTTAGGCGTTTTGGGAAGAATTTTGGCAGTTCAGTACTTGGGCTTGTTATCTGTTATTTGACAGATTTCCCTGCACAACGTACCATCGAACACAGTATAATGATAAACCCATACCCTTCCTGGGCAGGGAAAGAAGAGCTAATGAACCCAACATTTATGTGATGCTACGAGTGTGTGGAGTCATGTACCCGCTGGCTGGATTTCTGCCAGGCTGTGCTCAGATACCTCTAGCACTGAGGGATTATTACCTGGCGGGTGAGCATTGGCTCAATACTAGAAAGTCCTTCCTGCTCCTGTGCTGACATCTGTTAGTCACTGGTCATTTTATAACTCGGGGAACGTATTGGAGTCTGTTCTCTTCCACACGACACTTGTCAGAAACTCAGACTCGGCTGGGACATCCTGAGATTCCGCCCCCTCCATCCCCCAGTGTGCCTGGCTGGCCTCCTGGTCAGTGTCATCCCCTGCATGCCATGTCTAGAAGGAGAAGCACATCTCTAGTGTGGTGACAGGCAGAGGACAGACACTCGCTGCTTCTCCAATCCCGATGCCCTGATGTGGGTGATGCCCAGCAAGTCATCCACTTACTAGATGGTACCGACGCTAATGACTTACTCCCTCAGGAATAGCAATTAAAGTCATATGTTGTCAGTAACAAGGTGTCTTGTCCCCAAGAAATTCTGGACCAGCAGTAAGGGAGCCAGGGGCTCCTCCCAGCCCCTCAGATGATGGAAACCCATGCGGGAAAGCATGAGAAATGTCAGCATATGAGGAGGGACCCCTCAAAATGAAATCATCTGCTGGAGAGCAGGTCCCTTGCAGTACAGGCTTCCCCCGCTAGGTACATGTTCTAGGAAACCATCAGCATCCGTGTACCAGCTAGTGTTGTTGTGAGAGGCTGTGTCTGGCTTCAGTGAATTTTGGGGGGAGATTCTTTAAACATGTTTGCCCATTTCACGATGGGTGATTTACAAGCAACACCTGCCCATACCACACTGAGTGTTCAGCAGTTCTTAACCAAGAACAGCGTAACCCCCATGCCCCACCCTCCCTAGTCACCAGATCTTGCCCCAAGCAATAGTTTTTTTGTTTACATATGAAAAAAATCCTGAAAGGGAAATGTTTTGCTGATGTGGAAGAAGCTCATAACTTGAAGGTTTGTATGTAGGGGACTTACCATATTTTTATTCTTATAAGCTCCCACAGTCTTCCAAGAAGTGATGCTTTCTCCTTGTAGGTGCTCAGAAACCTGATCCTCCCATCTAAAACACTGTCTTATGTTCACAGCAAGTTTATCCAGCTTGCTGTGCCACACAGCAACTGCCATTTTTTGAAAACCAGTAAGTGGCTTATGCCAAGTGAGTTACAACCACGTCTCCTGGTCTCTGTGGTTTCATGGGAGCTGACACTAGTCATTCTATCAACACATTCCCATGGGTGGACAAAGACCTGTCTGCTGAACAGGGAGACCCAGACTTCACCTAGCACACATAGACTCTTCCACAACCCACTAGTCCACCTGAGCCCTGTGTCTATCTTAGGAAGGCTCATTTTGCCCTTTTCAGACACCTGCTGAGGAAAGCTGCAGCAGACTGAGAACTTTCTGAAGTCCCAGGCACTTCACTGATATCTCTCCCTTTGCATTATAGCAATCCAGGGAGGTAGTGCTATTGTGAAGATTAAATAAGTGCTTTAAAAAGTAAGCACTCAATAAATGTCCTCTTGTGTCAGTGTTTAGAGCACTGAACCACCTAAGTAGATGTGCTCAAAATCAGAACTATTCTTAGCTATGTCTAACAACCAAAGGTCTTTACAGCTCAGCCAAGGGAGACTCTTCTCAGGAGCAAAGCTTTCTGGTACGGGTGATGGAACCTGCAGAGACTGGCCAAAGTGCAGCCACAGAAGCTAAGTCCCACAGAAGCCATGTCCCATGGAAGCCACATCCCACAGAAGCCACATCTCATGGAAGCCAAGTCCCACAGAAGACAAGTTCTCTGAGAAAACCACCTTTATGGAGGTCAATGGAGCCCCGAGTCTTCACTGGAAACATTGTGGACTTCAGATCTCACACCCTCGAGAGAGGTCCCTGGGATCTTGTCAGTAGGCACGAAGAGGGGTGGCTGGAAGTGTGTGGCGAGGCAGGACATACCATGACTCCATGTCCCTGAGTCTAGTGGCATCGCCGCTTAGGGCAGCGCTCCCAGTTTCCCGCACTTGACTTTGTGTCTCTGTAGGTCACCCTCTGCTCCTGCTCTGGCCTCACATCACATCAGCTGGTCTCAGAGGCCCTGGTCTGAGCAAGCCATCTCCCCTGCACCCACATGTCCACCAGCGTGGCCTAGGCCACCAGCACTCTGACTCTGTGGCAACCTATCCTACCCCATCATCACCCCACCCCTGTTGGAGCAGCCAGAGTGACCTCTGAAGGCATAACTCAGATGTGTCACTTCCTCACTCACTTCCCCAGCCACCATCACCCTCAGGGGAAGGCGATATGCAATCCCTGCTGTCCCCTTCTGCTCCCCTGAGCCCCAGCCAGGCCACCACGGCCATCCAGCCTGCCCTGGACGGTCCTACTGGGGGTTTCTGTACTTGCTGCTGTTCCACTTAGCACTCAGGTCTCTCCTCAGTGTCACCACCTTGGTCTTTCCTGACCACTTTTCTCTGAATGTCAAATGGTGATGCCGACAAGTCGACCCAGCAAGCTTACCACCAGGCTGTTGTGAAGGGATCGTCTCCTCTGCTTCTCCAGCTGGTAGCGGGTGCTGACCTCCTGGAGGGACCGCTGGAGGCAGGCTGCCTCTGACTGACATGCTGGAAGGACAATTTCACCCACGTTACAATGGCATCTTACGGGAGAGGAGGCCACATGGCCCTGCAGGTCAAGTCACTGTCCTACGTACAGGAGGTATTTTTAAAAACCCAGTGGAGTTGGCCGGGGCTGGCTGCAGGGTGTGGTTGAGTGCACTTGATTCTTGAGGTGCTGGATGCACCATCCCCAGGGGACTGAGGACACACAGAGCTCACATGGCGTCTTGGCACCACACTCCGTCCCTGTGGCCTGGGATGGAGCAGTTGGTGGATGCTGTCACTCCACCTGTCACAACCCAGGAAGTCTGTACCTCAAGGTACCTGGGAGTTTCACAGAGCCCTTGGCATGGGAGAAGGGGAGATAACTGACTCTGACTTTCAGTTTTGTCACTCAGGAGTGGCAATTCTGCACCTGTCCAAGCAATGACAGCATTGTGTCACAATGTGAGGGTGACTGGAGGCTACATGCAGGTCCTGGCCATGCCTGGACACCCAGATCCGTACCGCTGTGTCACGGAGTATCTGGAAGTGGGGCCAGCACCATGCTGTGGGAGATGGTTGCAGCTGTGAGATCAGTGACAGCCATGGCCCCAGCATCTCATGTGTTACTTGGAAAATGGGGCAACCCAGCTCAGGGATGTCTGCCCTGGTCCAAGGGTCCCCAGGAGACGGACTGGCCTATGGACATCCGCCCCAGTCCCAGGGTCTCCAGGAGATGGCCTGGCTCCGGGTTGTTT
>CAUYQG010137976.1:0-23652 GCA_963574415.1 Tarsius wallacei | reverse complement strand
CAAAAAATTAATTTAATAAGTGCTGGTACATCCACACAGTGAACAGGATTTGGCTTAATTCGAGGCGGATGGATAGACCAGCGGTGGAGTTTGGGCTGGCGGTGTGTTGGTGGGGGAGGCCGGGGGCCCGGGGGGGGGGTCGGGGGGGGGGGGGGGGGGGGGGGGGGGGGGGTGGGGTGTGTGGGTGGGGGTGGATGTTTGTATGTTTATTTTTTGTATAATTAATAATTAAATATTAAATAAAAAAAAATAGTTAAAAAAAAAGACATTAAGCAAAACACTCAAGTCTAGTCAAACTCAGTCTTGTCTTTACCAAAGTTACATGGTTGTAGGCAGAATAATGGCCTTCCAAAGATGTCCATATTCTGCTTCTTGGAATCTGTGAATATGTTGGGTTGTATGGCAAGTGGAAATTCAGGATGTGGATGGAACTAAGTCTGATAATCTACAGAATTTGAGATAGCAAAATTATCTTGGATTAGCTGCGCGGGCCCCATGTCATCGCAAGGGTCCTTATAAGTGGAGGAGAGAGGCAGGAAAGAAAGGACGACAGAGACACAGCAACTAGAGATAACGAGGCCTGCCATTGCTTCCTCCATTGAAGATGGAGGAAGGGGCCATAAGCAAAGCATGGGATGGCCTCTAGAAACTGGAAAAGACAAGGACACAGATTCCCCTGAAGCCCTGTGGCACTCCAATGTCAGTCCAGTGAGAGCCTGTTGGACTTCTGACATCTAGGACTGTAAAATCATAAATCTACTCTTTGAGCTACTAAATTTGTGGGGTTTTTTTTACAGCATCAATAGAAAATCAGTATACTATGCCATACTTTTAGTTGAATTTTTAAATTCAACAACATTTCAACAGACATTTCATGCCTGGGGAGCCATAAAAGCTAATAAACAAACAAACAAACAGGCAGTTGAGTGAGATTGCCTGATTTGCCCTTTGCTAGCTGTATTACTTTGGACAGACTTAAGCTATGTTTCTGGGGTTCTGTAGGCTTTCCCAGAGATCGTACAATTGAACTGTTTCTTTCTTTGTAAAATAGAGATAACAAACCAAAAAAAAATCTGCCTCACAGTGGTACTGTGAGAGTCAAATGAGATAAGACATAACAATGGGTCTGCATGATGCCTGGTGCGGACTCAGTGCTTGAGAAATCACCATTATCATCCCCATGATCATGGTTGCCATTGAGGAGTCTTGAGCCTTCCTAGGGGTAAGGTAGCGCTGGAGCAGGTGGGCATGGGAAGGGAAGAGACCATCGAAGAACACTACCTTACCAGCCCTGCCTCTCCCTCGTCCTCCTGTCTCACACAAGATGTCTCTGGGTGGCATCCACTAGCTACAACAGAATCCTCCCTCCAGGTTAGGTCTGCGGACCCAGGACAGATTTGGGGCTAGATTTGGGGCACCCTCGGGCAAGCAGTTCTGTGATATATTCTGCTGAGCTCTGCCGATTTGAGCCCATCCTTCATGCCCACACTTAGCCCCAAGCCCCAGGGACCCAGACCTAGCTGGATAGGAGCTCCAGCTAGGGCAGAGATGCCTTTTCTTGTTAAAGAGAACTGAAGTTCAAATCTCAAACTCTATGTCTAGGGTTTTGTCACCTTTCCCAGAGAGCACACAATTGGACTCAAATGCTTTGAGCTTCTAGGTCACAACATCTGTTCCAGCACGCTCTGTCCCCACCCTGCATCTCCGTGACTCTGAATCCAGCAGGACTCCTGGCGCTGTTCTAGCCAACTGGAGCAGAAAGGGCGCCTGGTTCAGCAAAGCGAGGTTCGCAGAGTATTCCAGTCAGGACTTTTAGGTTCCAAGGAATGGGACTCATAAGTTCAAGGAAAAAGGCATTAAGGGGCCAAGGGGAATGCCCTGTGAATGTACTGCAGCTCCTAGGACAGAGAACCAAATACAGGCAGACCTCTCACAAACTGGAAGCAGGCAGGAACTTGCTGGGAGGCCAGCCTTCTCTCCCTAACTCATATGCCACATGCCTTCCCACTTCTCTTGGGCATCTGCCATGGATCTCACCACTGCTGGGCTGTGGCTTCCTCCTGAAGCCTTCCATTCAAAACCAGTGCCATGGGCCTCTTCCTCACCTTCCCCCATTCCAAATTTGATTCACTCCTTCTCCCACAGCAAGAATCCTGGTTCTCAATGACATCAAGATGTTTGTTCATCTGCTCTAATCCACAACGCAAAAAGATAGTTTCAGAATTACTGCACGATTACAACTACCAGCAGCAAACCTGCAGCATTTGCTTGTTGTCTGTTTATCCCTGGACTAGATTGCCATGGAGGCATACGTTTCCAGGGCTCTCACCAAAGACAAGTGCAGTTTTATTTCGACCCCTGGGCACCCAGAGTTCCAGACGATAAGGCACTTTGTCCTTGCCTACCCGCTGAAGCCCGATCGGAGCTCTGGAGGGAGTCTCCTCAATGCTCAGCATAAAAGCACAGGGGATTCGAGCCTCAGCAAACCGGGTTACCAGATGACTCTATTTGAGCTGATGTCTGAAGCCTCCCAGGAATACAGGTGTTTCCTCCAGCCCAGAGTTCAGCTCAGGCAGCTCTGGAGGCCAAATAAGCATACCTGCTGCAGGTGGGACACACGATTTTCTGGGGTACCAGCGACAGCTGCTGAGGGCATTTTTAGGCATTCAGGTGTATCAGTAGGCATTTAATGGGCAGCCAGTATGTAGGCAGTACAGAGCCCATGGCCAGGGATGTCCAGCAGTTATGGGGTGCTGGTTATTCACTTGCCACTGTTCCTTGGGCTCCACACATGTCACCTGGTAGGAGAAGATAGCAGCATTGACACCAGAGCAGCTTCTGACACAACGGTGTGCCTGATTCACCCTGGTTTGTCCAGGACATTCCAGGTTTTAATACCAAAAGTCCCACATCCCAGGAAATCCCTCAGTCCTGGGCAAACCGGGCTGGCTGGTCACCTTAGACGTGTCTTGGCTCTATCTTTTGTACTTTCATCGACAAGAACCTTGGACTGGCAGGTGTAGGCCTCATGACAGGCTGGCCCCTCTTCCATCGTGACTTTCTTATCTCTGCTTTTACTTCTTTGGAAATCAGAATCTCCTGACTGTCCCGGCAGCCCTTGCTGTCTTTGCAGCTCTGACTCTGAGTGGGGCAGTGGAACAGAGTGGAGGAGCGGGGTCCCAGGGGTCAGACAGACCCGGACTCTGATGCTGGCTTTGCTGTTCATCAGGGGGTGGCCCTGGCTGAGTTACCATTTCCCATACAAACAAGTACACAGACCTCAGATCCCCGCCACCCCCTCCTTCTGCCAGAAGGTGCTGTGGGTCCTGGGTCTGCACTGCTGGACCCTTTTGCTGGTGGCCTCGCTGGACTTGGAGCTTGCTGGAGCTCCATAGGAAGCTTCAGACCTGCATGGTCCGCACTCCTCATGCACTGTGTTTGATCCGCATCTAAGGTACTTCCACTTTGGATTCAGATGGGAGGTCACGGTCACATTATGGGCTTCCTGAGGGCTGGATGAACTCCCCAGAAGCTGGAGGTGAGGGAGGAGGCAGCTTCCAGTGGGGCAAGTCTTGATTCTTAGGAAGTAGGAGACCAATTCTTAGGAAGTAGGCAAACCAATTCCCACTGTTTCCTCCCTTTCAGGGAATGGACCACGGCCACACTGGATGCAGAATTTCTTTGCAGGGGTGATGAAATGTTCTAAAATTAGATGTGCTGATGACTGCGCAGTTTTGAATAAACTAAAAACTACTGAACTGTACACTTCAAAGGATGAATTTCATAGAAGGTGAATTATATCTTTAAAAAGCTGTTTTAAAAAGAAACAGATAAATGAGTGTTATTTTTAAAGTTGCAAATATATGTACTTACGTATATAGTAAAAGATATATATATATATATACTGAAAGATAAATTTAATGAAAAACATATATGCATGTGTGTGTATATATATTATATATATATGCAAAGTATACATATACACACATAAAGAAAGAGAAACATAGAAAATGCTAACAATTGTGATGAATAAGATGAAGGAAAACTCACATACCAGTTAGAGATGTTTACTGTACCACTTCTGTGCTAGTCTGTCAACTTTTCTTTTTAGATTTTAAGTTTTTTTATTTTAAAGATGTAGGGTGCAATTCAGGGTTAGGTATACAAATGGTCATTGTACAGGTACGGTTGGGACCTACTTTGGTCCCTGTGTCACCCGGTTTGAGATCAGGTGCCCTTACTGATGAAGTGTACCCCCCTTTCTCTCTCCCCTGGCAGTTTCCCACTACTGCCAATTCCTTTCTTGTAGTATTGTGATGATTGTTCATGGTCCACTTGTGAGTGAGAACACATGGTTCTCAGTTCTTTGTTTCTGTGATAGATCACTGAGTATTACAGACTCTCAATCCATCCAAGTTGCTGCCAAGTTCACAATAGCAAAAACATGGAACCGGCAGTGCTGCCCATCGAAAGTAGACTGGATTTTTAAAAATGTGAGACATATATACAATGGAATATTATGCAGCCATAAAGAAGGTTTTTGATTTTTCTAAATAAGATATTGAGGAAATGCCATCCTTGGACTTGGCAGAATACCCACCCATTTGAGAATGAACCAATGGTTCCTGCCTCCTGGCAGAGCCATCAACCTTACTCCTAACTGTGTGGTCTCCTAACACATTGGCACTACCTGAGCTGCCTGTCTCCCTACCTCACTGCCAGAAAATTCAGGTTTTGGAATTTGGTCCCACTGACCTGCCAATGGACTTCTGGGCACACTGGTTCTGCCTTAGTGAGGTAAGCAGGAACTTGATTTGCAGGACTGCAGGTCTTCCCTCAGGTGAGCTGACTTAGTGAGAAGACAGTGCTCCCTCCCCATTAGAATTACCAAGGGACATTTGCTTATCATGCAGATATTTTGGCTTCAGCTTGGACCCTCTAAATTAGAATCTCAGCTGAGAAACTCCGATAAATGAAAGATGCGTGCCCAGTGTGTTTTTCTTCTCACCTTTGGTTTGGTGGGATACATAACAAAGGTTCCAGGTATGAAAAGGCAGCCAGGAGTGTGACTGGCAGATGCAAATGGAGTCACCCCAGGAACAGACACTGTACATGTCCACAGAGACCCAGGAAGTGTCATGTAGCATCAGACCTGGCAAGCTCCTTGTCAGACGAGATTCCTCTCAACAACATCACCTCAAGAAGGAAACCTTGAGAAACCTCAGCCTTGTCTCCTAGGCCCCAAAGCATGCCTGTGCAACAGCATGCTGGTAACACCCCTGGACCTTGGCCAAGAGCGGTGCTGTGAACCACTATGGGTCACTATTTGTGTTTCCTCCCATGCACCCCCTGCCTGGCACCCCAAAATGGCAGATGACTCCACTGCAGAGGTAGCCTGGCCCAGCAGGAAGCAGGACTCAGGAAGGGCCATGAATGAGGACAGGACATCTGCAAAAGGGCCTGCTTCATTCATCTCTTGGGGCTTTGGCAGGAGGTCAGCTCTAATTTCACATACCTACCTCCAAGTGTGAGTTTTGTTAGTAACTCAAAATGTTATGTGTGATTACCTGTGGGCCTTTGACAAGAAGAATGGGAAAAGTAACCTCGTTAAGTCCTCTAACTACAAATGTTTGAAAAATGTGACCCACTCGCAAGGATCTCAACTTCTGGTTCACTGAACAAGAAAATAAATCTTGACAGGTGAGAAACATTTAAGTCAATTTACAAAGTTTTGCTTATTTGCTGTTGAGCTGTATACATTTTTCCTAGTCACTGAGTAAAACCCTAGATCAGTAATTGCCTTAAATCTCATCATGAAAACGAAGAAAGAATCTTTCCAATCCGAATGAGGTCATGCTCCTGGGGTTGACAGTGGCTTGAGGTTTTGCTTGACTAGTTTTACAAAGTCTAGTTGAAGTGGAATATTTCAGAATCTTAAACATTTGTTAGTTTACTGGCATCATTCGATAAACCCATTCAGCTTTTGCCAGACTCAGCTTTGTCCCCTGCACTGAAATCTGTCAGGTGGCTCAGGGGACAGTCTCCATCCAACACTGCCTTGGCAGAGGCTGTAACTAATTGCCTCCTGTAAGATGCTTGTCTTGGAGAACAGGCCTCCAGAGAGGAGGCTGGGGTACAGATCAGGGCACTTCCCCATGCTGGAGAGCGGCCAGGTTATTGGTGACTTGAGTCCAGGCCATAGTAGTGGGGCACAGGAAGAAAAGCTTTTTCCCCCAGCTGACTTCTGACAGCCTCCAGGGTTGGAGAAGGCATTTGGGATATTTTAGCAAAGTGAAATTTGGGGAAAACTGGGTCTAGTCACCTAAAGATCTGAGCAAAATTATGAAAGTGGTTTCCCATACCAAGTCTTTGTGGATATACACAATCAACTTCACTAGCTCCCAGCGCCTTCCTAAACGAACCAGCCTCATCACTCAAGCCTTCGGCATTCTCATCCACACTTCTGAACTTTGCTCCTGCTTCTTGTGCCATCCTCATGGCCTGTCCTTGGCTCAGAATGGCTCCTTTGCCTGGAATATTTTGAAAATGTTCTCTCACCAGCCACATAATTCCCAGCCAGCTCAGTTGTGAACTCTTCCAGAAAGCTTACCACGATTACCCTAGAGACACATTACATCTCTCTATTTTGAACTCCCATAATCAATCATTACCTCCGCCCAGCCCTCTGAAATTTAAATTTAGCTGGGTAATCTCTATTTTTATTTTTTAAATCTGGCAACTCCATCACAGTTTATCTGAATATATCTGTATATAGGTTACATATTCTCTACTAGAACCACAGATTAACATACTGCTTAAAAGCATTGCATAGCACTGCAGGGAGACAGGTTTGGGTTGAAATCCTAGCTCCATTACTTAGTGGCTGCGGATTTGGGGTATAATTACACTTTATGTCTTAGTTTCTTTTTCTATGAGGAGATAATAAGAGTACTGACTTCCTAGGTTTGTTGCAGAAGTTCAGTAAGATAAACATGCAGGTGATAGCTTAGAACATGGAAGGGACACATAGTTTATGCCTAATGCATTCTAACCATCACTGTTGGATTGTGACCTCCCCAGAGCACAGACCATAGCTTCTCTTCCACAATGCAAAAAAAAAAAAAATGCAAAAAAAAAGCCAGGCTCGGTGGCTCAGTCTGTAATCCCGTGTCTTGGGAGGCTGAGGTGAGTGGATTGCCTGAGCTTGCGGGTTCGAGACCCGCCTGGGCAACTTGGCGAGACCCCATCTCTACAATAAATAAAAAATCAGCCGGGCGTGGTAGCGCGCACCTGTAGTTCCAGCTACTTGGAAGACTAAGGCGGATGGATCGCCGGAGCCCAGCAGGTCGAGGCTGCGGTGGCCGGGAGCGGCCACTGCACTCCAGTCTGGGTGACGGAGTGAGACTCCAACTCAAAAAAAAACCAAAAAAAACCACAATACAGTGCCTATCACTGTGCCTTGCTTTTAGTAGACACTCATCAGCAGTTTACTAAATCAAAGAATAAATTGATATGGAAGGCAAGAAAAGATGCCTTTGTGTACTCTTCACAGTAGGACTGCCTTCCCCACAGAATAGCCATAGAATCCTTACTCCAGTTACAAGCGCATCTGCTCCCTAATACTCAACAACAAAAGCTCTTGATAGGACTTCCCCTGCCCTGCTTCTCTGGGAAGAACTTGAGCAGTGGCCCAAAGCAAATCTTAAGAATTTGAAAAAATCAGGAAAAAGAAAATAAACTCATATTGATTGGTTTTCTGTTGTTTTAAGTGTTGTATATACGTGCTTTTCCACATTTACTCTCTAATTTTACTCTTCAAATCATGTTATTATTCCCATTTTTCAGGTAAAGAAACTAGAGCTTCAGAAATCTAAGCCATTTGTCCAAGGTCACACAGACAGTGGCAGACTAACATTTGATGCCATCGAAGTGACTGGTGATCTTACTCTACCTTAAGCGTAGGCCTCTGTGTCATCGATAAGAGTGGCATGCGCCACCTCATTTACTGACACACAGTTCAGAGCAGGGGTGGGCCAGGCACAGATTGAAACAGAAATGAGGGCCAAGATTTGCTTAAGTAAGCAGGAAGCAAGGTTGGTGAGCAGATGGGCTCCAGCAGAAGCAAGTAAGCAGTAATAAGGTGGAGCTTTAGTCAGCACCACGGACAGATCTCCTGGAGCTTTATATGGAGGAGACATGAATGCACAGCTGTACCCTGATTCAGCCCTTCCAAATAACTGTCTTGCATGGACTCCACTTAGAGACTTGTCTAGAACCCCAGATCTAGGCTTCCTCGGGCATGGGTTGATTGTGCATCACTCAAAAGCCTGGTGACGTCTGTAGCAGATGGCTGAGAGTAGATGTGGGGTTCGCCTGGGCTATTAGCGTCCATGCAGGCTGATAGAGAAGTCTCCTCAGGGCTCTGTGCTTTCTCACTAGTGTCCACTTTATCAAGAGACCATATCATCCCTGGGCCCAGTTGGAGATTCAATTGAAAGCCACATGGCCAAGATCTTAGCACACATCGTGTCAGGAGCTCCTGGAAAATGTTTAACATCGACAGAAAATGTGGGATGAGCAACCAAAGAATCTTTGGATTTCCCAGATTGAAAAATGGCATCTGACTACAGCTCCTTGAAGAACATTTCCAAGCTTCTGCCTTAAATATCCATAAAATCTAAAAATGATACCACCAGTCACAACAGTTTGGAAAACTGAGATTGAGGTTACGTGCGCGGAAGACCAAATCTGCCACTATTTATGAAAAATGTGGAACCCCAAGAGCAAAACCTCACCAGGCTTTGGTCAATGGAAAAACAAATCTCTGCCACTTCCTGGGTTTACTTGGAAGGAGGCTGGTGGTTCAGTGTGCAGCCCTGGGTTGCTCATTTCTAAGATGTTTCCCATCCACTTTCACTTTCCTCCCAGGATAGAGAACCAAGCAAGAAACCCTCACAGCAAGTAGAAATGATGCAGATTCATCCCCGATGTGTGAAAACACATTTGCATGCATCTGTGTCCCACACATTTTTTTTTTGCAGTAGCTTCATGAAGATGCATTTAGAGTATTCATAAGAGTGCTTTCGTTGCGTAACAGTGCGAATGCACTTAATGCCACAGAACTTAAAAATGTACACTCAGAACAGTCAAGATGGTGCTATGGTCTGAATGTTTGTATTTTTCCCAAATTCATATGTGGAAGCCACCTATATGATGGTATCAGAATGTGGGGCTTTGGAGGGGTGGTTAGGTCATGAGGTCATCGTCCTTATAAGTAGGATTGTTGCCCCTCTAAGAGAGGCCTCAGATAGCTGCCATGTCTCTTCTACCATATGCAGACACAGTGAGAAAGTGTCGCCTATGAACTAAGAAGAGAGACCTCATCGGACTCCAAATTTGTTGGCACCTTGACCTTGGACTTTCCAGCTATCAGAACTGTGAGGAAGAAGATTTGGTTGCTTATAAGTCCATCAGTTTATGGTATTTTGTTACAGAAACCTGAACAGACTAAGACAGATGGTAAGTTTTATGTTGTGTATATTTTACCACAATTTAAAAATACAACAAATTTAAATAAAAGCAAAAAATAAAACCATGCTTCAATGAGTTATTACAGTGCAACAAGCCACCACAAATTTTAATAGCTGAAAACAGCAGCCATTTTGTTGTTCATGATTCTGTTTGGGCAGGGCTCAGCAGGGGAGGGATCCTCTCTCCTGCACATGGTATAACAGGGTAGCTCACCTGGGACCAGAGGGTCCAGTTGGCCCCGCTCACTTGTGTGGGGCCTTGTCTGGCTCTCAGATGGCTGTGGTTCTTTCCACATAGCTGCTTTCTATTCAGGCACTCTCATTATTCAATAGTACAACCTGAACTTTCTTGCACAGAAGCTGGCTTAAGAGAGTAAAAATAGAATCTGCCAGTCTCGTTAAAGTGCAGGACCTTGACTGGCACTGTCACTCCTTCCACATCGTTTTTGCCAAAGCAAGTCACACAAGAGCTTAAATTCAAGATGGAGAGCATAAACAGACTACACGCCTTGTGGGAGGAGGTGCATACACAGAGAGGGGAGGAGTGGTTGGCCGCCATTTTTTTCAAACAGTCTCCGGAGTGAATCTCAACATCCTCCTTCACAGTCCTGGGCAGAACTGGCAGGCAGATTGAGTGACGACCCCACAGTCAACTTTGGAATCTTGTTTGGAGTATAATCTACCCTATGGGAGCAATTTCAGCATGGGACCTCAGAGATGTACACAAATGTGCACATACAGATTAGGGTTTGGGAGGAGAAAGCGGTCTTTTAAAAATTATTATTATAAAGATGTGGGGTACAATTCAGAGTTAGGAATACAAATGTTGATTATGCAGGTACCCTTGTTGATGAGGTATGCCCCTCCCTCCCCTAGCAGTTTCCCTCAACTGCCAATCCCATCCCCCCTCCCCTGACAGTTTCCCACTACTGCTAATCCCTTTCTGATAGCATTATAATTGTTCAAGGTCCACTTATGAGTGAGAACATATGGTACTCCATTCTTTGTTTCTGTGATAGATCACTGAGTGTGATCGCCTCTAAATCCATCCAAGTTGCTGCAAAGTCCATATGTTTGTCCTTCTTTATGGTTGCATAATATTCCATTGTGTATAAGTACCACATTTTTAAAATCCAGTCCAGCTTCGATGGGCAACAGGGTTGGTGAGAAAGCGGTCTTAAAGTTTATGCTTCCTTTTACACAAGAAGGAGAAAAAAGGCCACTTGTGACAAGATTCACAGTTATTTAGTAAGAAAGTAAGAACAGAAACTAGGTTGACTATATCACACTGCCCTCTACCACAGGCACACAGACACACACACATGCATACACACACGGACACACTCCCAAAGCTGGAAAAGGGCTTTAGAGATGCACATTTCGGTAATGGCATCACTTACAATTATTACAGAGCAAATTAATTCAATCCAAAATTTTAAGGTAGCAAGCTAATTTCTCCCTCGATGTTTAGCCAGAAATCCAGCTGAAATCAACATCATCTGCCCCGTAATTTCTTTTGTTGACAGAGTTGCACACTGACAGGTGCTTTGAGCATGCAGAGTAAAGTTGGATGAAATTGTCCTTGAGGCCGAGCGCTTTCAGACAGACCTGAATGACTGCAACCACGGGCTTTTTGGATTTTCCCACTGCATTATCTGTTCCTTTTGGCTTCCTGAAGAAAAACTCGGGCAAGTCGTTCCTTGGAGCTATTGACATGGAAAACGGGCAAGATGTGCCCCTGGCAGGGTCCCCTGGAAAGACTGGGACATCCTGGAGCTGTCCATTTCAGGACCAGGAAGTGATGCTGGGAGAGTGAACAGAACACATACAGCAGAACAATGCACTGTGCTCCCCTCATGCTTTTCAAGGATCCAGCACTCAGTGGAGGCCATCACTCTACATCCTAAAGCAGAGCATGGAACTTGAGAATGGTTATGGGTCTCAGATCACACTCAGCTACACACGCACGTCATTGCTTTGCCCACCTCTTTTTGCAACCACCCAACCTTCAGTACCCCTCCCTAGAGTTTTAATAACATCCCCCTGCTTGTATCCCTCCTACATAGATCAGTCTCATCGTCTTGCTTATTTATTTGTTTCATGTTTATATGAAGGCTCACCCAGTAGGCTGTGGCTGGCTTGTTCATAGCTATGTCCCCAGGGCCTGGAATATGGTGGGCATCCATTATCTGTTGAACAAATTGAATATAATTAAATCCCATGTTATAAAGTCACTGTAGAGGTGGAGTTGGTGGGTCTTAGAGATAGGAGACATGGAGTCAAGTCCAGCCCTGCTGTTACAATTGAGGTCTGTTCAATCAGGCAGGGATTTTAGATAAGGGAATGAAACTGAAAGGCATTTATCGATGTGCATTTGGAATCCCAGAGATTTGTCAGAAGGACTGGAACACAGCCTTCAAGGTGCAGTGCTAAAAGAACTGGCCTGATGAGAAGTCACCGACATCCTCTTGCTTCTAATCCCAAAGCACTCATTTATCAGTGGTCATTCCCTAATCCCCTTTTGCCATCCACACAATGCATTTGTAGGAAGCTGCCTTCCTGAGTCCAAGCACATCGAGTCTGTCCACTGCCTGGAGCCTAGGTCCAAGGCCTCTCTACCTAGCTGCAAGGGAAGCACAAACTTGCACTTGCAGGAAGTAAGCCTCAGAAATCTGAAAGTTCACTGAACATAGGAAGGCTGTTCAACGGGTGACCAGAAAGTTTAACATTGGTTCACAAGAGCTTCTGCCTCAATTTCTTCATCTGCAACACGGGCCAGCCTTGCTTCCTTCTCAGGTAGTGTATGGACATCATCATGTAAATTACTAGAATGCTCTGATGGCTTCTGAGGTGGCTCCTAGAATGCCAAGGAGGAAGGGCTGTTCCTTAGGAGAAAAGGAGAGGGTCACTGTAAGTGTTAGGACCTTCTTCCCCGTGCCTCACTTGTCCTTTGACCTGTAGTTTCTGTGGCCTCTCCTAACAGCAAAGGGAGAACTTGGGTGTTTGGGTGTCTGGGTGGTAGCCAGACTGTTTTCGTCATGACACATCCATCATTTCAGTTGATCCTGGGAAAGGGGAAACTGCATCTTAATTATACAGACTAGGGGTGCAGAGAGGCGTGGGAGCACTCAGATATTTGGCAGTTTGGATAAATTGACTTAAAATGGTTTATCCCTTCAAGAAAGAATGGCCGAATGCAATAAAAAAATGGACGAATGCAATTCTGCCCATCCTTGGTGGTGATGAACTCTCAAAGATGGCCTGCTGGGGTTTGGAAAGAAGAGATCTCTTCCCATCCATTCTGCTCTCTCTGGGTTCCCTCCCTCATCCTCCACTGAGAAAAGTCAAAGCCACTGGTCAAAGCCAAGAGGCCTGAGTTCTCGGGGTCAGAGGCTACAGTGTGAGGACAAAGGCATTTGATCCTCTCCTGGTAATCTTACCTGGAAGGAATTCCTCTCTCAGAACTAACCCCTTCTGGGTTGATTCTTTATCTCCAGGGTTTCCCTTGATTTGGAAAGAGATGTCTATCTCTTTTGGAGAAAGCCATGAAGAGACTGGCTAGTGACCCAGAGAAAAGGAGGCACTATTCAAGCTGCTAGAGACAAACAGAGGAGGTCCTTGTGGCTCTGGTGACCCAGCCCTGCTTGCCTGAGTTGGGGACCAAAGAGGAACTGAGGACCAGAACCTCAGCCGCAAGAGAGTGGCTCCCGGGGGGGTGTGCTCTGCACTCCAGTGACAGCAGACGGCCAGTGTTTCTTAAGAGGGGCTATTCATCACACTTGGTGCTGAGCCCTTGCTAGGGCTTTTCCTGCAAATCTTCAGGGTCATCCTCTGGAGTGGGGACTCCTGTAGCCTGGGGAAGGGGTCTGGCTCTCCCAGCTCTGCTGCTCCCTCACTCTCATGCCAGGAAAGTTCAGCTCATGGAATCCTTGAAGCCTCATGACCACCTGTGGGTCAGGAGGATTGTTTCCATTTTAAAGATCGGGAAACCGTTACTTTAAAAAGACACGGTCCAAGAGCCACCTGGGCAGTAAGTGACTGAAGAAGCATGGTGGCAGGTGACGCTTTAGTTCCCAGCCACCATTCATTTCCTCCCTCCATGTTTTCCTGAAGCCTCGGCTCTGTCGCTATCCTCAGCTTGGTGCTCATTCCCATCTCTACCAGCTGCCACCCCAACTGTGCTCCAGCCACCAGGGCACCCCCTGTGTCCCCTGGTTAATGCACCCCTGCCTACCCTGGGTCCTGAGACTCTCTCTCATTCCTATACCCTAGAGGTCTTGACGTGTTAACTGACTGACATCTTAGTCTTCCTATCAAAAAATACTTAACACCCATTAAGTGAGTTAATTACATCAAGTCCTTTTGCCAGTGTCTGTCACATCATTGGCACTCCACGCACTCTGCTGTTGGTGTATTATTACTGCTGTTGTTAGCCATTCTATCTATCTGGTCTGTTCCAGCCTCATCGGCCAGTGGTAGACATCAGAAAGCCCATTACTACATCCTTAAGACACTTTAGGGAACTGGACCACTGGGTGTCATGAGGTCACATTCCAGCTTCTGGCTACCCTGAAAGTTATAAAGGTTAATAAAGAAAAAAGAAAGAAAAGGAAAGTGTCTATTTTTGTGCCACAAGACAGTCAGCCTTAGCAAAGTAACAGGTCCTCTTCAAAGTGCTCTTCGAAAATAAGTTTCTTATTTTAGCTTAATGACATTCCAGACTGAGCCAAATGATTAAATATTGAAACAGGACTGGCGATTTTCAGTTTCATCTGGCTGATCAATTTAAGATGAAGCAGCAGAAGAAAATGCAAATGTCAAATTACCAAATCTAAATGAACTCCAAGCTGAGCCTTGGTAAAATGTTACAGGAGGCCCGTCGGGGCATTTTTATATTATTTTGGCCCTAAAGGTGAGATGCAGAGGGAAACAGTCAGGATTCCCATCACCCTGCGCTGCCCCAGAGGCCGGCGCTGCTGAGAAGGTCATTCATGTTGACTAACGACATACACAGAGCGAGAACCAGAACGGTTAGGAGCAAAGCCAAGGAGAAGAGGCAGGCTTCCGTCTGAGCTTCTTCCTGTGAATTTGCAGATATCAGAAACTCCCCCAGCCTCCTGTGAGGGCAGTGGGTACTCTTCTGTGTCACAGATGGTGCTGGTGGCCAGAGCACAGTTGGGGCGGCAGCTGGTAGAGATGAAAATGATCACTGAGCCGAGAGTGAGGACAGAGCCAAGGCTGCAGGAAAATATGGAGGGAGGAAGTCGATGGTAGTTGAGAGGGCATGAGCTTGGGAGCCAGCCACATCCGCCATGGGTTCTTGCTTAGTCTCTTACTGTCCAAGTGGCTCCTGGCACGCCCTGTGTCTTTTTTGGGTTGTCAACCCAATTGCTTTAGTCACTAGGATTGATAGACAGAGAGAACTAAGAAACCACCACTATGCACGGCAAATAAAAACATTATTTACAGGAGCAAAAGACTGAAAAAGCCCAAATGCCCATGGGGTAAAGGTTCCACTTAAAGGAAATGCATTACATTTTTTTAAATGAAACTCCTCACAAGGGAGATGGTAGAGGGGTTCTTTCCTTTGAATATGTTTTTGTACTGTTTGTAATTTTTAAAGATGTGTGTTTATCACCTTAAAAAGTAAAAGGTACAGCACTGTTCTTGCTATCTATTTGTCGAATGAATGAATGAAATGAATCAATTTTGGACTATTTTTCTCCAGTCACCGTTCTCCATTCATCAGTGAACCACATTTTTCATAGTTCCAAGATTATACACATGCTGATCTTCCTACTTCAAGTGCTTTTCCAGGCCCTTTCGTCTCTACTCAGAAGATCCTAACTTGTCTTTCAAAGCTCAGTTCCAAGGTTGCATCCTGGGTGAATCTTTCCTCTTCCTCTTCATGTAGTTTCAACCTCTATATTGGGCACATGGCTGGTACAAGGGGGAGGGGCTGTAGATGGCATGTACTATGGTCTGATGTTGGTGTCCCCCTCAAATTCATAAGTTGGAACATAATCAATCCCCAGTGTGATAGTATTAAGTGGTGTGGCCCTTCAGAAGTGATGAAGTCATGAGGGCTCTGCCCCATGAACAGGATTAGTGCCCTGATGAAAGATATTGAAGGAAGTGCCCCCACCCCCTTCTGCCTTGTAAGAACACAGCAAAAAGGTGCTATCTAGAAAGAACAGCCCTTATACCAGACACCCAATCTGCTAACTCCTTGATCTTGGACCTCCTAGCCTCCAGAACTAAGAGCAATAAATTCTGTTGTTTATAAATTACCCAGTTTAAGGTATTTTGTTGCAGCAGCTTGAATCAACTAAGACCACAGACATGTAGAATCTCAGAGTTTTGGGTTCTGGGTGATGAAGCCATCTTCTGCCTGTCCTCTTCACCCTCAGCATTTCACAGATTTGAACCATTGCTCCTTTAACCAAAACTCTTGGAAGCAAGATACAGGTTTTCTTCTGATTTTTCCTGAGATAGAAAAAGAAAGATTGCTATGAAAACTTAATCAAACAGCATGCAATATGGCTGCCAGACAGAGCCATGATGTAGCCTTTGTCCCACAAAGCATCTATAAGCAAGTTCTTTGGCAACAATGGGAAGATGATGCTCCATTTGGACTGGCAGTGTTATATTCTGCATACATCCAAGCAGCTTCACAGAAGACCAATGACCAGAGTATTGTTGACTCTTATTTCTCATCTCTTGCTTCTCAGTAGCTTCCATGTTGGAACTGAGAAAAAGCAAATTTGACTCTGTTTGCTCAATTTATGGGAAAGCAGACCTCTGTCATGGAGAAGGGGAAACACTTTTAATTTGGCTCAGAGACTAGGGAATTCAGCATATAGAAAGCCATGTGTGAGTCACCTGCCTGAGCTGGCATCAATCCTGGTTACTTTCTCTGGGGTCCCAATTAAGCACAATCTCACTTCTTTGCCTCCTGGCAAAGCAAAAGGAGATCGCTGAGGGAAAAGTTCAAAAGAAAATGTATCGTGGATGAGCGAGGCCAAGGTGTGTGCTAGGAGTGACTGTGGCTTTCAATGAACCTGAATTAAGAGGTGGTCAGGGCCAGATGCTCTCATTGTCAGGAGGGAATGTCGTTTTTGAACATTTTTTTTTGTTTGGAAATAATTATAGATTCAAAGAAAGTTGCAACAAATATGTACTAATGTCCTCAGTTTCTTCACCCGGTTTCTCCCAGTGTTGACAGTTTGTATAACTATAGTACAATGACACAACCATGGAATTGACATTGGTATAATGCACAGAGCACAGTCAGATTTCACCAGTTTTACATACACCTGTTTGTGTATGTGTGTGTGTTCTATGCAATTTTATCACACATGTAGATTTGTATAACCACCATCACAATCAAGATATGAACCTTTTCCATCACTGCAATACTGCAATACTCCCTTGGGCTGACCCTTTATAGCCACACCCACCTCCCTGCCCACACCCATCTCTAACATCTGACAACTACTCATCCGTTCTTCACTTTTATAATTTTGTTCCTTCAAGAATTTGATATACATGGAATCATGCGGTTCGTAACCTTTTGAGATCGGCTCCTCCCACACACCCAGCATCATCAGGAATAAAATGATTTTGCAAGGATCAATCCTCTGTCTCAATGGGCATAATTATGATTCCTCAAGCTTCATTTTATAGCTGTCCAGTAGGAAGGAAGGAACCAACCTGCAGACTGTTGGTTGGAAGGGAGCAGAGGGGTAATGTAAAGAAAGTGGAAAAGGGGGTAATGAGACCAACGATGATGATGGTGAAGATGGCAAGAAGGATGAAGAAAGCAACAGTGATAATGACAGTGTTGAAGAAGATGCCTAGGACAAGTGCTGAAAATGAAGAAGATGCTCAGATGGTAGTGAGGAGGGTCACACCAGAGATACTAATGGTGAAGGGGACACTGACCTTGGCAATGATCACAATGCTAAAGACAGTGTGAATGAACAGAGTGACAGTAAGGATGGAGGCCAGCATGATGATGCCAATGATATTAGAACTGATAGTGGTGGTGACGATTTATGGCAATTATCACAATACTGAAGACAGTATTAATGAGCACGATGATGGAAGGATGGTGGTGAAGGTGATGGCTGTTGACCACAACAGAACTGATAATGATGGTACTATGAAGAGTACTTCAGAGTTCACAAAATGCCATCACTTACATTGCTTTATCCTCTAAATAACCTGACAAAGTGGCTAGGGAAATTTCACTTTGCAAATAGAAAAATGGAGGCAAATGTATATGGCCCGTTTAGAGCTTATAAGTGATGAAATAAAAATTTTTTATATTTTCTGACTCCAACCCCTGGTTCTGTTTCTCACATTTTTTTAAATCTCACATTCTTCCGGTCACTCACAAAGAAAACGAGCCCCAATGCAATACTAAGAGTATCCTACTTTTCCTGCACTTCCTGCAGTTCTAAAATAACTGTTTGTGGTAAGCAAGAAAGCTATTCTTGGGTCACTTACAGGTAAACATGAGAGTGAAGGGAGAGTGAATGACCAAGAAGTCATTCCTGAAAACCACTTTAACCTGCCTAGGTACCTTCTATGTTCCATGTCCTGCCTGTGAGAACCATAGGGTGGCAACCAGATGCCTGCTTTGATAATAGTGGCAGCCTACCATACAAAGGTAATTATGGGCCAGAAGGGTAAGGTCATCTTCTGTCCCAAAAAGAGATAACAGCTCAGTTCCACCTCCGCCAACACTTCGTGAACCTCCAAGTCCTTCCTTCTGTCATAACCAGTCTAGGGGACTTAGTGAATCACATGTCTGCTGGAAAATATGTCCACCTAGACCAAGATGCTAACCTGGTTAAAAAAAAAAAGTCAAAAAGCTTCACATCACACACATGGACCCATTGGGCCAATAGCCTGGGCAGGCCAGAAAGAAGAAACAAACAGCCCCGTGGCTTTCATAGACTTGTGGTCAAGTCAGTGGGGAATGAGAAGGAAAAGGAAGAGGAGTTTGACAAAGTGTTCCAGCCGTTAGAGTAGTTTACAAAGTAATTTACAAAGCCCCTGCACATCAAATGGTCTTCAGAGATTAAGGCTCAGGACATCTTAGCAGGTTGATCTCAACTCTTCCATTTTCCATTTCAAGTTATCAGTCTGCCCTTATATCACTTGCTAATGTAACCAAAAAGAATTTGTTTGTTTGAATTGTGCTTATCTTCAAAATTCAGTAGAGAAGAGAGAGGTGGACAGGAATGGGAATTAAAATCTGATCAATGGCAGGTGGTAGCAGGTACAATCTGCCTGCCACATGGCTGGTCCTCAGGGGAAGCAGCCATGAGGAGTCAGATGGACTGCCCTGCTCCTTACCATGCAGGGCCTGGGGTGCTCCCAGCTGGCAGCTTCTTGAAATAGACAGGAAACTCATCTAAGATCCTGCATCTTATCTCTAGCTTCCTCTCCTGGTTAGAGACAGCATTTTGTTTCACCTGTCAGTGTTTCAGTGTGTATCCCTAAAAGATAAGAGCTCTTTTAATCTCCCAGATAACTGTAATGTCATAATCAACGCACACACCAGATACCCTCTCAACCTGCTCATGGTCCTGAGCCCATCCAGACTGGGAAGGATTTGCTTGTCAGAGCTGGACCTCAGGTGTCTACAGAAAGCACTGCAAACCTGGAGCACACACACAAACAAGAACTTACAATAATTCCATCTAGTGCCCAGTAGCCAGTCAATGTTTGTGTTTCCTTGGTTGTCTGGTACATGTTTTAATTTTTACAATTTGACATGGGATTCAAACAAGGCTCACAGGTTAGAACTGACGGATGGCTTATCTATATGTTGCCCTCTCACAATTACTTTGTTGAAGAACCCATCTGCATCCTTGGTGCTATAGAGTTTCTCACTGTCTGGGTTGACTAATCGAATCCATGGATTCAGTGACATGTTTTCCTGTTAAATTGATAGCTAGAACTAGAGCATTCATCAGGATCGTGTCTGATTCCATTCAGGTTTTGTTTTTGTTTTTGTTTCACTGCTAGTATTGTGTTTTTCCATCAGAAAGCACATAACCTTGGTTTTATCTCATTTTGTGGTGTTAGATATCCATGTGAATCATTTATGTTGATTTTAAAAGGCAAGAATAAGTTTATCAAGGAGATGAAGAGCAGAAGGAAGGGCATTTCAGGTAAAGGACCAAAAGAAAAGTGTATGACCCACCAGGGAGGGCAAGAAATTCAGCATGGTTAGAGCAGAAAATACCAAGCAATAGGTATTTCATGAACCTCCAAGGTCAGAGGGGCTGGCTGAAGAAGATCTGGAACTTGGACTTTACATGAAAGGAGTATAGAGAAGACGAGTGCCTGTGGATGGTATTCTTCCCCAGAAGAAGAGTGGAGAAGGCTCCTACTTCAACCAGTTGTGCTGATTTAGACAGCAGTGGGTCACCCCTGGTCTGGCTGTACTCAACCAGACCTATTTCTGGACAGTAGGAGACAGATCACCTTCTCACCAGCCTGGGGTTGTTCTTTGCCTGACTGCCTTGGAAAGTGCTCAATCTTCTCTCAAAAATACTTTAAACCTCTGAGTCCATCTTAGTCTGCCAGAGCTGCCGTAGCCTGGTAGGGTGGGGGGCTGCACTGTACATGGCTGGCTAATGGTCAGTAACATACTGGACAGTCCCAGGCCAAGGTGCAGGCTGGCTGGAAGAGCAGAAAAGCTTTGCCTGTAGCTCTGTGCTCTGGCTCTGGAAGTCTAATTCTACTTTAGCTCTTGGCAAGCACTGTGGACTTTGCAGTTTTCTGATCTCAGAAATGGGTGTTATAAGACCTATTCACAGTAGGACCTGTACCTGACTCGGTTATTGTAAGACTCCAGTGAGTATTCCATACGAAGGGAATTGAAAAATTTTAAATTCCTCCTTTTTTGTTATATTTTATTTTATATGACAGTTATGTAAGTAGGCAATCATAGTGTGCAGATGAAAACCAAAGGTCGCTTTCAAACCCTGCTTCACAACTTATTAATTCTGTGACCTCGTGCATTTATGTCACCTCTATGCCTCAGTTCCTCATTAGTAAAATTGAACTAATACCAACATAAGATTCATATTTTAAAATTGATTTTATAGAGGTATAATTTGCATACAACAGATACATTCATTTAAAGTATACTGTTCAATTATTATTGACAAGTTTACATACCCCTGTAATCACCACTACCACCACCATTCAATATATAGAACATTTTCAGCCCTTCAAAAAGTTTCCTGTGACTCTTTCCAATCAATCTCATTTCAAACCCTAGCCCTAGCTAACCACTGACCTGATTTATGTCACTGTAGGGTAGCTTTGGGTTTTTTCCCCTAGATTTTCATATACATGAGATTGTGTAGTATGTACTCTTTGTCTTCTTTTATTCAGCATGTTTTAAAGATTTATCCACACTGCTGTGTATCAGAAGTTAATTCTTTCTTATTCCTTAGTAATATTCTACTGTATGAATATATCACAATTTGTCTATCCATTCTCCTCTTGATAGCACTGTTTCTGGTTTGGGGATATTATGAATGAAGCTGCCAAGAACATTGTGTAAAAATCTCTGTGTAAATGTAGGCTTTCATTTCCTCTGAAAAATACCTAGGAGTGAAACAGCTGAGTTACATGATAACTGTGTCTTAGCTCTTTTAAGGAAAGTGCTAACTTGTGTTCCAAAGTAGATACACTATTTTACACTGCCACCAGCAGTTTTTACTTTTTGCTTTTCCTTTTATTTCCTTTCATTCTAACAAGCATATGTGGTATTTCAGTGTGTTTTGATATATGTTTTCATAATGAAAAATGGTATTAATGACTTTTTATGGTTTATTAGCCATCTGCATATTTTCTATTATTAATTGTCTTCTCAAAAGTTCTGCATATTTTATTTGGGATGTATTTTATTATTGACTGATAAGTGTTCTGCATACAATAATATCATCAGACATATAATTGTAGAAAATGACTCTCAATATGTGGTTGGTTTTGTCATTTTTTAAAAATGGTTTTAGAAAAAGCGTTTTTAATTTTGATGAAGTTCAATTCATTTATTTTTGCTGTTGTTTGTTTACTTATTAATTTATTTTAAAGATGTGGAGTACAATTTAGGATTAGGTATACAAGCGGTCATCCTACAAGTAAAATTTGGGCCTCCCTTTGGTCCCTATTTTGCCTGATCTGAGATCAGGTATCCTTATTGATGTTACGCACCCCCCGCCCCCTCCAGCAGTTTCCTACTGCTGCCAAACCCTTTCTTATAGTATTATGATAAATATTCAGGGTCCACTTATGAGTGAAAACATGTGGTACTCAGTTCTTTGTTTCTGTGATAAATCACTGAGTATTATAGACTCTAAATCCACGCAAGTTGCTGCAAAGTCCATAATTTTTGTCCTTCTTTGTGGTTGTGTAATATTCCATTGTGTATAAGTACCACTTTTTAAAAATGCAGTTCATTTTTGATGGGCAACACGATTGGCTCCATGTTTTTGCTATTGCAAATAATTCTGCAATAAACATGCATGTGCAGTTATCTTTTTTACATAATTATTTGAGTTCCTCTGGACATATTCCCAGGAGGGGAATTGCTGGGCTGTGTGGAAGATCGATTTTTAGGCTTTTTAGGAATTGCCACACTGTTTTCCATAGAGGTTGTACAACCAAAGGTAATCTATAGATTCAACATAATACCCATTAAATTAGCAACATCATTCTTCTCAGACCTGGAAATGACAATACAGAAATTAATATGGAAACATAAATGACCTCAAATAGCCAAAACAATCCTCAGCAAAAAAGAAACAACAAAACAAAACAGGAGGTATCACACTTCCAGACTTTAAACTTTATTATAAGGCTACAACAATCAAAACAGCCTGGTATTGGTACAAGAACAGGCATATGGACCAATGGAAGTGGATAGAGATTCTAGAAGCAAAATCTCAATTTCTTAACCAACTCATCTTCAACAAAGCCTCCACCAACAACTACTGGGGAGAGGAAAGCCTATTCAGTAAAAGGTGTTGGAAAAACTGGCTGACCACATGCAGAAAATTGAAACAGAACCCCCTACCTATCACCAAAATCAACTCTAAATGGATCAAAGGCCTAAATGTAAAACCTCAAACATTAAGAATCTTAGAAAACGCAGGAAACACCCTTACAGAAATTGGAATAGGCTCCAATTGCTGATCAAAACTTCAAATCCCCATGCCATAAAAGGTAAGATAGACAAGTGGGACCTCATCAAATGAAAAGCTTCTGCAGAGGAAAAGAAACCATCAAGAGAGTGGAGAGACAACCCACAGAATGGGGAAAAAATATCTGCCAACAGTCCATTTATTTTTTAAAAGTCTGTGTTTTTTTGGTGTGTGTTTTAAGACTTTTGCCTGCTGTAAGGTGGTGAATATCTTATCTGTATTTTAATGTGCTTTTGTAGATGGTATATAGTTCTTGCTTGTAAATGTAAATCAATGGTCTATTTCAATTTAATCTTTGTACCCAGCATGAGAGTCAAAGTTCATTTTCTCCATATGTATATCTTCATGTGTATAGTTTTTTCAACATAATGTATTGAAAAGATTATCCTTTCTCTATTAACCTTGTCAAACTTCAACTGGTCATATTTATGTAGGTCTATTTCTGAAATTTGTTATATTTATCGATGTATCTGTTATCATATCACTATCACAATATCTTAATTATTTGATGTGTGTAGCTTTATAGTAAGCCTTGAGATCAGATAGTATACATTCTTTAACTTTGTTCTATTTTTAAAAATTATTTTGTCTTTTCTAGGTCCTTTACTTTGAAAAATAAATGGAATTTTCTTAAATGTTTAAAAACATCATCAGCAAAGACATTTAAGACTGGAGTTCCCTCGGTGGAGAGATTTTTAAATTATGATTCAGCCGGGCTCGGTGGCTCAGCCTGTAATCACGCGCCTTTGGGAGGCTGAGGTGAGTGGATTGCCTGAGCCCACGGGTTCGAGACCCGCCTGGGCAAGCGAGACCTCATCTCTACAATAAATCCAAAAATTAGCCGGGCATGGTAGTGCGCGCCTGTAGTTCCAGGTACTTGGAAGGCC
>CAUYQG010137969.1:0-11552 GCA_963574415.1 Tarsius wallacei | reverse complement strand
CACTCAGTCACCCAGACTGGAGTGCAGTGGCCGCTCCCGGCTACCGCAGCCTCGACCTGCTGGGCTCCAGCGATCCTTCAGCCTCAGCCTTCCAAGTAGCTGGAACTACAGGCGCGCGCTACCACGCCCGGCTAATTTTTTGATTTATTGTAGAGATGAGGTCTCGCCAAGTTGCCCAGGCAGGTCTTGAACCCGTGGGCTCAAGCAATCCACTCACCTCGGCCTCCCAAAGCGCGGGATTACAGACAGAGCCACCGAGCCCGGCCTGATCAATTCTTAATCATTAAACTCAGTGTACCTATTTGTAATTATGTCTGCGCTAACGATCTCACAGTAGTAGAAATAATTATTATATAATTCCTGGTCCTGGACCTGGTTAGTAGTAACTGTTAATGTACCTAATACTTGTATTTAGTTTAATATTCACAATTTTTTTTTACATATTTTACCTTTTAAAATCTTTAATTTTGTGACATAAGAACTATGTGCTCCATCTTAAGAAAAAATAACCATAAAACCAACTAGTAAGCTGTTAAGTACTAAATGCATTTTACTTCTCATAAGGGAAGGAGCTAAGGCTCAAAGAAATAGATCAGTTAGTGAGGAAACTGGTCTCACTTCCAGAAACCACCCAGTGCTTTCCATGGTCCTTACAACCTGTCCTTCTCTTTTATTCTTATGCCTTTGAATAAAAAAATGACACCAGAGTCCACAAGGGAAGAGTGGATAAGATAAAATGCCAGCAGAGATCAAGATCTGCAGGCACAGAAGAGAGATGCAGCTCACTGATTCTGGCTCACCTGATGGTACAGGGATTGGTCTGTCGGATCTGACACAAAGCACAAGGGGAATATGGCATTTAGGACACAGAGAGTGACTGTTCCCCGCCTAGGAGGAAAGAAATGAATACATTCAGATGTAAATATCTGCCCCTTAGTCAAACTTTTGGGTTCCTGTGGAAGATAAAGAAGAAGATAATACACAAAAGGTCTTGCTGATGCATGAAAGACGGTGTATCATAGGTATTAAGAGCCCGATTCTGAAGCCAGAGGGCCTGTGTTTGAATTTCAGTCCACACTTACTAGCTCTGTGACCTTGGGCAGCTTATCTAATCATCTGTGTGCCTTCATTTTTCTTTTCTATAAAATAAAGACTGTAATGATTAATTAATTATATAATTAATACAATAATTTACATTAATTAGTATTTTTAAATCACCTAAACAGTGCCTGATATGTGCTATTTATTATTATTATTATTGTTTTTATTCTGCCACGGTAGTTGAGGAGGAATGTTATTGTGCTAAGTGGAAACATTTGAGTTGAGATTTTAGCAAATCAAACAAAACTCTCACCCTGATCTCTGAGAGTCTTCGGTGGGTCAACTCATATAAATTTAAGTATTAGTTTTTTCTATAAAAATTTTCTAGTTCATTGCTACATGTACATTATGTATTTTGTTGGTATTCAATTGTTTTGTCTTTAGGGTTGGGGTGAGGGAGGGAATTCAGAGATACTTTGCTTAATACTATCCTTGGAATTTCAATACATGGAGAGATAAATATAACTCATAAAGGTTTAAACATTATGACTGTTGAAATTGAAGCTAGTTTTCCAAAATATGGTCCTTCATGCCAGCAGTTCCTCTTCTATAACTGATTACAGCAGAGGCAGGAACTGTATTTAGACATTATACCTCCATTGTTATTTAGGATAACATAGTGAGCAAAATAAATGCTGTAATGACAAAATTTGCAACACATTGAATTCATGGAATAGAAAATAGGAATAGAGAGATTTCTGTCATTCTTCGGAGTGCATTTTGTTGGAGTTACACTTTCACTGTCTCTTATTTAAAAAAAAGGAAGTAAAAATCAGAATCCTAGCCACACAAATTTTAGAGAGGGTAAGCATTATAGCTAACATTTAGTCCAGTCATGTTTAAGCTACTTTTTGGTAATTTTAAAATCTTGATATAGTTTCAGATTTACAGAAAAAGTTTAAAAAATACGAGTTGCTTCTGTATACCTGTACCCACTGATTGTCAACATTTTGTCCCATTTGCTTTCTCATCTATATCCTCTCTCTCTCCCTCCTCCCTTCCTTCACTTTGCGAACTCATCCTAGAAAAAGTAGTACAAGCCGGGCTCGGTGGCTCAGCCTGTAATCCCGCCCCTTGGGAGGCTGAGGTGAGTGGATTGCCTGAGACCGCGGGTTCGAGACCCGCCTGGGCAACTTGGTGAGACCTCATCTCTACAATAAATCAAAAAATTAGCCGGATGTGGTAGCGTGCGCCTGTAGTTCCGGCTCCTTGGAAGGCCGAGGCGGAAGGATCGCAGGAGTCCAGCGGCTGGAGGCTGTGGTGGCCGGAAGCGGCCACTGCACTCCAGTCTGGGCGACAGAGTGAGACTCCAACTCAACAAAAAAAAAAAAGAAAAGAAAAAGTACTACATACCTCATTGCTGAATATCATTATGGTTACCTCCAAAGTATTCCCCTTGGGAGCTCTGATGCCAGTGCCTAGTTCAGCCATCAAAGTAATTTTGAAAATTTTTCTGGAATGGCCATCAGAGCTGTCATCATATTACCCTTGCTGTCCTGAATGTCATCAAAATGTCTTGCCTTCAATATTACCTTTATTTTTGGGTAAAGAAAAAATCACTGGGATTAGGGAGGGTGTTCCAATACAGTTAATTGTTTACTGGCTAAAAACTCCCTCACACACAGTGCTGTGTGAGCTGCTGCATCGTTGTGATTCAAGAACTTCTTCGGGACCATTTTTATGCACATAGCTTTCTCATGCCAAGATTTTCAGTTAAGATTTTCCTGTTTCTCTAGTGATGTTTATTTGGTTAGGTTTTTCACAATGGGCCAATGATTTTGATGCACAATTCAACAAATTTGTGCAATATTTTTGTTAGTTCTGCTTGTTACTGGCTGTCCTGACCTCTCTTCATCTGTGACACTTCCTCTCCCCTCAGAAAAAACATTTAATCTATTTGTACACTGCTGTTTTCTTCATGGCATTATGCCCATAAACTTGGACTAACATGTCCCTGATTTCCTTTCCACTCTTGTCAGGTTTAACAAGAAATTTAATGTTTGTTTGTTGCTCTAATTCAAACTCTGACATTCTTGTGATGACAACTCTGATGACCATTCCAGGAAAAGAGTTCCAAAATTGCTTTGATGGGTGGACTAGGCACTGGTGTCAGCTCATAGCTCCCCAAGGGGAGTACTTCAAAGGTGACCATAGTGATATTTAGCAATGAGGTATGCAGCCTTTTTCTAGGATGAGTTCATGAACTTAATTGTCAGACTGTATATATATTGTCTGGAGCATTTGGAAGTAAGTTGCAACATGATGCTGCTTTACTCCTAAATATTTCAATGTGTATATTTTGAAAAAATGACCTTCTCATATCACTACATACAATGATAAAAAGCAAGAAATTTAACTTAGAAAAATAACTTCCAATTATCTAATCCACAGTCATATGTAAACTTAATTTTCCAGATAATACTCTTTACAGATAATTTTTTTTGGGTCCAGAATCCAACCCAGAATCATGCTATGCATTTGCTTGTCATGCATCTCTAATTTTCTTTAATCTGGATCAGTTCCTCAGCCTTCCTTTGTCTTTCATAAGCATTATATTTCTGAAGAATAT
Organism: Tarsius wallacei; assembly: GCA_963574415.1. NCBI lineage: Eukaryota > Metazoa > Chordata > Mammalia > Primates > Tarsiidae > Tarsius > Tarsius wallacei. The sequence goes on along the minus strand of CAUYQG010137969.1, from coordinate 7,882 downwards.
GCCAGTTATTTTGTGGAATGTCTCTGTAGATTCAAGTATGTCTCTGTAGATTCGAGTATGTCTGAGATATCTGCATGATTAGATTCAGGTTATGCATTTTTTGAAAAAATACTACAAAAGTGATGTGTCTTTTTCAGTGAATCAATATCAGAAGGTATGCGAGGTTGGTTTGTCTCAATGATCACTTGGTTAATGTGGTGTCTGCCAGGTTTCTCTGTTTGAAAATTACCATCTCCTTCTTTGTACTTTGTGGGAAAAACTTTGAGGCTATGCAAATGTTGTTCATCATTACAACTTAAACTAATTTTTAGCGTCTATCGATGATTCTTGTCATTTTTAACTATCATTTTTTCAACGTTCAATAGTTGGCTTTATAAGGTAAGGAAGAGCTTCCCTTTTTTATTTCAGTGTAGACTTTTAGCTTCATTTATTTGGAAAAAATAATTCTATAATTATTAGAATTCTATACAATTATGGATATAACTCATTGCTATTATTATTTATATTCATACTGTTCGTGTTCAAACTATCCGGCATTTTGCCAGTCGGAAAGCTTCAAGCTGACTTCTATGTCATTTTTATATATCTTCAACATTTGAAAGCGCATTTCAACAAAGTATTCTAGAATCATCTTGTGCTTTTACTGCCACAGATCTGGAATCATCTGTTTTCCCTTGGACCCCTAATTCAGAGAGCAGAATACAAACTTAAAACTTCTCATTTACTGAGAAAGTATGCAAGAACTGCTAACTCATGCTCCCATATCTAATGATATGGCTCTCTTGACTTTTAAAGAATGGAAATTATCCGTTGATCTTAGGAACTCCCAATTGGTGCAATTCCAAATAAAAGTAATAAACCTATTTTCCTTCTTTATCCTGCTATCACTAGTACTCTTAACATTTCCCATTATCATAACCTCTACTAATATATGTAAAAGTGACACTTACCCAAATAATGTAAAAAAATTATATTGCATGTACATTCATAGGCTGCCTTGTCCCAATAATTATATTCATACACTCAGGTCAAGAAATAATTATCTCAAACTGACCTTGGATAACGATTCAAACCCTAAAACTTTCACTAAGCTTTAAACTAGACTATTTCTCTATATTCTTTATGTCAATAGCATTTTTCATCATATGATCTATCATAGAATTCTCAATGTAATACATGCACTCAGATCCTATTAATAAGATCAACCGCTTTTAAAAGTATCCACTTATGTTCCTCATTACAATATTAATTCTAGTAACTGCTAACAACCTATTTTAATTATTGATTGGCTGAGAAGGAGTAGAAATGATATCTTTCCTACTCATCAGATGATGTTATGAATCGACAGACGCCAATACAGCAGCCCTCCAAGTAATCCTTGACAATCTCATTGGAAACTTTGGATTCGTCCTAGCGATGGCATGATTCCTGATATATTATAATACATGAAAATTTCGACAAATGTTTATTCTGAATTCTACCTCTAATTCCTCTCCTCTAATAGGCCCCTGACTAGCAGCAACTGGCAGTCCATGACGTCCATTCGGCCATAGAAGGCCCAACATGTTTCTGCCTTACTCTACTCTAGCACTATTATAGTAGCAGGCATTTTCCAACTCATCTGATTCTATCCCTTGCTAGAAACCAATGAAATAATCCAATCATCTATATTTATGCCTAGGTGCTATTACCACACTATTTACTGCAATTTGTGCACTAACACAAAATGATATCAAAAAATTGTTGCCTTTTCCACTTCCAGTCAGTTAGGCCTCATAATAGTTGCTATTGGTATTAATCAGCCCCACTTAGCCTTTCTTCACATCTGTACCCATGCTTTTTTTAAAAAGGCTATACTATTCATGTGCTATGGATCTATTATTCATCACCTAAATGACGAACAAGATATTTGAAAAATAGAAGAGCTGTTCGCAGCTAGACTGTTCACTTCTTCATTAATAATTGAACTCAGAGGTATACCTTCCTCACAGGATTTTATTCCAAAGACCTTATCATTGAGACCACTAAGAGGTCATATACCAATGCCTGAGCCCTCTTAATCACACTAATTGCCACATCCCTAACAGCCGTCTACAGTACCCGAATCATCTTCTTGCATTCCTGGGACAGCCTCATTTTTCAACTTTAATTGCTGTTAATAAAAGCAACCTCCTCCTAAGTAAGCCAATTAAACCCCTAACAATCTGCAGCATCTTTGTCAGATTCCTTATCTCTAACAATATGGTTCCCATAACCACTCTCCACATAACCATACCTCCATACCAACACACAGGTGTTGCTTGCTATTACTATCCTAGGCTTTTTATTAGCAATAAAACTTAACCTTATTACACATAACCTCAAACTATCACCCCTCACAGTAATACATTTTATAATTTACTAGTATTCTTTCCAATTACAGTGTACTGCTGACCACCATATCTAAATCTGCATGCAAGTCAAAACACAGCATTTCTATTCCTCTATTTAATTTGACTCAAAAAAAAAAAAAAGATACCAAAAAATGTAGTCCAATTCCAAATATCTGCCTCAATTATCCCCTCTAACCAGAGAGGCTTAATTAAACTATATTTCCTATCCTTCTTTATCTCACTGGTTCTAGCTACCTATTTAATGCTTTAATTTACACAGGCAATCTCAATTACAATAAAGACACTAACAAACAGAGACCAACCAGGCACCACCATTAGTCAACCTCCATAACTACATAAAGCTGCTATACCTATTGAGTCTTCACAAAGAAGACCAAACTCTTCACCCTCAAAAATAATCCAATCTTCTAAATTATTATTAAAATCAATTATAATTTCTACCCCTTCATATCCCACCAGTCATGTAACCATAAGTAACTCCATTTACTATACCTACCAGCAGCACTCCCCAAATAGAAATGTTAGACCCTCAAGTCTTAGAATACTTTTCAGTGGCTATGGCTGTAGTGCACCCTCAAACTACCAATATTCCACCTAGATAAATAAAAAACACTATCAGTCCTATAAATTCTCCACCAAAGTTCAACACAATTCCACAGCTTACTTCCCAACTAAAAATTAATCCTAAACCCCATAAGTAGGTGAAGACTTTGAAGAAAACCCTGTAAAACCTTTAATAAAAATCATACTTAATAAAAATACAGTATATGTCATAATTCCCACATGGAGTTAAACCATGACTAATAACATGAAAAATCATTGTTGTAATTCAACTACGAGAACTTTAATGACCAATATCCAAAAGACCCATCTACTTATCAAAATTATTAATCACTCATTCATTGATCTTCCAGCACGATGAAACTTTGGCTCTCTTCTAGGGGTCTGCTTGACCTTACAAATTGTTACAGGGTTATTTCCAGCTATACACTATATGTAAGATACAATAACTGCATTCTTTGTAACACATATTTGCTGAGACATTAATTATGGCTGAATTATTTGATACCTACACACTAACGAAGCATCCATATTTTTCATCTGCTTATTTATGCATGTGGGGCAAGGTTGTATTACAAATCCTACACCTTCTCAGAAATCTGAAACATTGGCATTATCCTGCTATTCACAACTGTAGCAATAACACTCATAGGCTATATCCTTCCATGAAGTCAAGTATCTTTCTGAGGTGCCACTGTAATTACCAATCTCCTGTTGACCATCCCTATATTGGTACTAGCCTAGTAGAATGAATCTGAGGTGGATTCTCAGTTGGGAAAGCAGACCTAACATAATTCTTTGCCTTCCATTTTATTCTACCATTTGTTATCATTGTCCCTGTAGTTGTTCACCTTCTCTTCCTTCATGAGACAGGATCCAATAACTCATTAGGAATTTCATCAGACTCAGATAAAATTCCATTTCATCCTTACTATACAATCAAAGACATTTTAGGCCTAATCTTACTCTTACTTCTATTACTTGTACTAGTCCTCTTCATACCAGACTTATTAGGAGATCCAGATAACTACATTCTAGCCATAGTACACTCCCCTAAATATACCTCCCGATGTTAACCCAGTGTGATATTTTGTATTTGTCTATGCAACCTTATGCTCTATCCCTAATAAATTAGGAGTCCTAGCTCTGGTATTCTCCATCCTGATCCTAGCCACTGACCTAATACTTCATCTATCCAAACAACTAAATATAATTTTCCAACCGATAAGTCAGTGCCTGTTCTGAATCCTTGTAGCCAACTTACTGGTACTCACATGAATTAGGGGTCAACCTGTTGAACATCCTTTCATTATTATTGGCCAAGCAGCCTCTATCCTTTATTTTTTCATTATTCTTACTTTGATGCCATCATTTAGTCTAATCAAAAACAAGATACTCAAATATTAATCCTCATAGTATAAAATTACTTTGGTCTTGTAGACCGAAAATGGAGAACAGTTCTCCCTAGGATAACTCAAGGAAGAGGTCTTACACCCCACCATCAGCACCCAAGGCTGAAATTCTATTTAAACTATTCCCTGATTTTTCTACTTGAAGTACAATTTATTATTTTCAAGTACTATGTCAGCATTGAAAAAAGCACACAATGCCTTCACATTTCATATCCCCTATGTACTTCATGCATTAATTGCTTGACCTCATGAATATGTATTACTACTATATATGCTTAATCTTACATAGCACATTTATATTTAATTGTGCATTAAGTTACATTCCCCATGCATATGAGCATGTGCATAAATCCATTGATAACCCGCTGAACATGAATCCTAGATCATTTAAAATTTATCTAGACCAGGGATGTTGACACAGTAATGTTGGTCCTTAACATTACATAGGACATTAAGTTATTGGTTGTACATAGCACATCTTAGTCAAATCATTTCTCTACAACATGCTTATTCCTCCATTAACCTTTGCTTATCTACCAAGCTCTAAGAAATCCACATCGGGAAGTACCCTTCTGCTTGCACCAGGTCCGTAACACTTGGGGTGACTAACTTGAAACTATACCTGGCTTCTGGTTCTTACTTCAGGGCCATCAACTTAAGACCATCCACTCATTTCTCTTAAATAAGACATCTCAATGGATGCAGGACTAATTCCCTAATGATCACTTATGGGAGCACCACCATGCATTTGGTATCTTTTAGGCATTAGGGAGGAAAGTGCTTTGACTCAGCATTGTCTTAAACAGGTCTGAAAGTAGTCAATTTCATTGTAGCTGGACTTAAATTGAGTGTTATGTAGCCTCATAGCAACCATAAGGTGCTATTTCATTCAAGCTTGATGGACATAACTGCAAATAGAATATACCTGAATATATACACATCTGCACACATATACATGCACAGACACATATTCACCTATTTATCCCATGATTTAATCCTCAAGCCCCTCGCTACCCCCCCAGGCTATCATATCTTTAAATATAATTAATGTTCTTGCCAAACCCCCCAAATAAGAAGCTTATATCAATGCAATAGCCAAGCTTAAACATACCATAAATTTAATTATAACTTCATCTAGAACTAACTTTTAGCCAAACTCTCAACTGAGGTATTTTCAACAACTGCAAAATTTAGACTTTTTAGACAATTTTTATTTTATCTATAAGGTTACTAAATATATCTCAAATACTGACATAGAGCTTAAAACTAGCAATTTTCATTCAAGAGGAAATTCTCTAGATCCAATTTTTCAAATTTAATTATAACCTCATCTAGACCTGACTTTTAGCCAAACTTTCCCAAACCAGGTAAAGATTCAACAAAAAAAGAGAGCTGCAGGCCAATATCCCTGATGAACATAGATGCAAAAGCACTCAACAAGATTCTAGCAAATAGGATCCAACAACAAATCTCAGAAATCATCTACCAAGACCAAATAGGCTTCATCCCTGGGATGCAGGGCTGGTTCCACATCCGCAAGATCATAAATGTAATTAAATACAACAACAGATGTAAAAACAGAAATCACATAATTGTATCATTAGATGCAGAAAAAGTTTTCAATAAAATCCAGCATCCCTTCTTGATAAAAACCCTTGCACACCTAGGCATAGAGGGAACGTACCTCAAAATAGTAGAAGCCATCTATGATAAACCCACAGTCAACATATTGCTAAATGGACAAAAATTGGAAGCATTTCCTCTGAAAAGTGGAACAAGAAAAGACTGCCCACTTTCACCCCTCTTGTTCAACATAGCATTGGAAGTCCTAGTTAGAGCAATCAGACAAGAGAAGGAAATCAGAGGTATCCAAGTAGGGAAGGAGGAAGTCAAGTTATCCCTCTTTGTTGATGATATGATTCTATACCTTGAAAATCCAAGAGAATCTGTCAAAAACCTTCTTGCACTGATAAAGAACTTTGGCAAAGTCTTGGGGTACAAAATCAACATGCAAAAGAGAGTATCATTTTTATACACCAACAACAAACAGGCAGAGAACCAAATAAAAAGCACAATCCCATTCACAATAGCTACACACACACAAAAAATACACCTCGGCGTCTTCCTAACCATAGAAGTGAAAGACATTTACAATGAAAACTACAAAAATATTGCTCAAAGAAATCAAAGATGACACAAACAAATGGAAAAATATTCCATGCTCATGGATTGGAAGAATCTACATTGTTAAAATGTCCATCCTACCTAAGATAATCTACAGATTTAATGCAATACTCATTAAATTACCAGTATCATTCTTCTTAGACCTGGAAACAACAATACAGAAATTCATATGGAACAACCACGAATAGCCAAAACAATCCTCAGCAAAAGAAACAAAGTGGGAGGTAAATTCCAGACTTCAAAATTTATTATAAGGCCACAATAATCAAAACAGGCTGGATAGAGATTCCAGAAGCAAAACCTCAATTTCTCAACCAACTCTTCTTCAACTAAGCCCCCACCACCAACAACTGGGGAGAGGAGAACCTATTCAGTAAACGGTGCTGGGAAAATTGGCTGACCTCATAAAGAAGATTAAAACAAGACCCCTACCTATCACCATACACAAAAATCAACTCTAAATGGGTCAAAGACCTAAACGTAAAACCTCAATCTGTAAGAACCTTAGAAAATGCAGGACACACTCTTGTGGAAATTGGAACTGGTAACCAGTTTCTGATTAACACCCCAAGAGCCCATGCCTTAAGAGATAAACCAGACAAGTGGAAATTCATCAAACTGAAAAACTTCTGCAAAGCCAAAGAAACCATCCAGAGAGCGGGGAAACAGCCCACAGACTGGGAAAAATATTTGCCAACTGTATATCTCCCAAAGGCCTAACATGCAGGATCTACAAGGAACTCAAACATGCCAAAAAGAAAAAAATAAGCAGTTCTATTAAAAAGTGGGCAAAAGATATGAATAGACACTTCTCAAAAGAAGACATACAAGCAGCCAACAGATACATGAAAAAATGCTCAGCCTCACTAGTCATCAAAGAAATGCAAATTAAAATGACAGAGATACCACCTAACTCCAGTCAGGATGGCCATTATCAATAACTCAAAAAACAACAGATGCTGGAGAAGATGCGGCAAAAAGGGAACACTTCTACACTGTTGGTGGGAGTGTAAACTAGCACAGCCTCTGTGGAAAACAGTGTGGTGATTCCTAAAAGATCTAAAAATCGACTTCCCATACAACCCAGCAATCCCCCTTTTAGGAATATACCCGGAGGAACTCAAATCATTCTACAAAAAAGATACTTGCACACACATGTTTATTGCAACACTATTCACAATAGCAAAAACGTGGAACCAGTCATGCTGCCCATTAAAGGAGAATTGGATTTAAAAAATGTGGTACAAATACATGATGGAATATTATGTAGCCATAAAGAAGGACAGAATTATGAGCTTTGCAGCAACTTGGATGGTGTTAGAGTTTGTAATA
>CAUYQG010137966.1:0-13550 GCA_963574415.1 Tarsius wallacei | reverse complement strand
AGCAGGCCTTGAGTAAAGGCCCCAAGCGAAGGCAAGGTCTCGCTTAATGGCCCCAAGCTCATAGGCAAGTTCTCACATGGTAACTCTGCATCCTAGCCAAAGGCAAGTGATGCAGCCTGCTACACAAACCGGTGTCTGAGATGCCCACACATCCAGGTGCACATAGTGTAAATAAAGCCTTAGCCACAAGATAATCTTGAAACAACTGGCCTTTAGGTAGTAACAAAATTTCGTTATTGCTCCCTCACAGACCTTGAATCCCTTCCAACTTCCTTTGTGCTTGATTATAAAATAAACATGCTGAGCTAGTTCGGGGCCACTTCTCCATCACAGGAGGGTGTCCCACCTGGCCCCAGCTTTTCTTTATGTCTCTGTGTCTGTGTCTTTCTTAATCTCTCGTCGCTCTCTCTCAGGACCCTCAAGGCAGCCACGCGGGCCGCGGCACATTGTTATGAGGCTGTCACATTTTATTTAACTGAATATATCCAAATATTATCGGTTTAACATGTGATTCACGGATTATTGAGATTTTTTTTTGACATTCTTTTTTGTTCATTCTCAGTCCTCAAACCCAGTGTGTGCATTTGTCACTTCTCAGTTCAGACTAGCCGCACATCAGCCACAGGTGGCCAGTGGCCAACTCCTCAGAGCCCGTCCTGATTCACCTACTACCGTCTTACCTCTTTCATCTTCTAGCGGCCCTTACGAGTACTTCAGATGTCTTATCTGCTAGCTAGTCTTTGGTGACTCCCCGCTACGCAAGCCCCTCAAAGCCAGGACTCACTTTGAACGTGCCTGCCAAGAGCAGGGCTTAGTGAACGCTGCCCCTGCCTGAGTCCAAGGCCAGGAGAAACCGCAGGCCCGGTCTCTGCTCCCTCCAGCCCCCGCATCCCCTAGCCCAGCCTTCTCCGGCCTGGCCCCCTCTTCAGGCCCCGCCCTCGTCCAGACCCTGCCCGGAGGTGGCTGGAGGCGGGGCCGCGACTGGGAGGGGCCAGCCCGCCTCGGCGTTGCGCGCGCAGGGCCGGGGCCGCAGACCATGGCGGAGCCCACTGTGTGCTCCTTCCTCACCAAGGTGCTGTGCGCCCACGGCGGCCGTATGTTCCTGCAGGACCTGCGCGGCCACGTGGAGCTGTCGGAGGCCAAGCTGCAGGACGTGCTGCGGCGGGCCGGGCCGGACCGCTTCCTGCTGCAGGAGGTGGCGGTGAGGGAGGATCCCGGGGACGCTGAGGCAGAGGCCGAGGCGGCCGGCGCGGGCGGGAGCGGCTCCTCCGCCTGGAGGGTGGTGGCCGTGTCTTCCGTGCGCCTCTGCGCCCGCTATCAGCGCGGCGAGTGCCAGGCCTGCGACCAGCTGCACTTCTGCCGCCGGCATATGCTGGGCAAGTGCCCCAACCGGGACTGCTGGTGAGGGGCGGCGGGCCGGGTGGAGGTGGGGACTGGAGGCTGGGGGCGCGTGCCGAGCGGGAGGAAAAAGGAGGGGGCGGCAGCGGGGCGTGAGCGCCGTGCGCGGGCGGCGGGCCTGACCGCCCAGATGGACGCAGGAGCAGAGGGGCTTTGGTCCGGGGCAGGACGGGGCTGGACGACTCCCTAGCTCAGGCAATTCCTGGGCGGCCTCTCTGGTGCTCCCAGCCCGGGGCGGAAAGACGCGAAGGTCCTCCACTGCGATCTTAACCTCCCCCTGCCGATGAAGTTGCTGCTCCCGCCCCTCTGATCCTTCACAAAGCAGCTGATTTAAGCTGGCATTGGGACGTTTGAGTTTGGAGCCTTGGAGGATCCCATGAGATCAGTGGACCCTTGAACCAGAGATTGCCGTTTCCACACGTCCACTCTGCACCCTCTACGTTTAACAACCCTGAGCGGGTCTGACCCTGGGAAACCGCCGGCTGTATGGTTTGGATGAGGTCCTGTGGCTCCAGACTGCCAGAGCCGGGATCTGAGGCCCTCCCTGTGCTCCACAGCCCCAGCCGTTCTTGGTGGATTCTAGCCAAGCCCCACCAAGTGGGGTGTGGTTGGGAAGGGATGGGGGGGCCCTATCTTTTTAACGTTGGTTCACTGTGGGGGTGGGCGGCTGTTTGGGGTGGAGAAGGCCAGAGGCAGTCACCTACAGAACTGATGCTGATCCTCAGTCAAGGCAGCTGGTTGGGAGAAGGAATACCCTTGGCTTTAAAGAATCCTGAAAATAGAAATGACCCGGGGTGGGGAGTTGTTTCGATCCAATTTTCTCTTTTTCCTTTATTTTAAAAGCTTTAGGGGGTACACATAGTTTTTGGTTACATGAATGCGTTTTGTGGTGGTGGTGAAGTATGGACTTTAAGTGTACTCACCACCCCCACCTGTGCACATTGTACCCACAGGTGATTTTTCATTCCTTTCCACCCTCCTCCTTCTGAGTCTCCAGTGCCCATGATACCATTCTATAAGCCTGTGCAGATCCTTAGTTAAGCTTCCACTTATCAGTGGATGTTTGGTTTTCTCTTCCTGAGTTAGTTTCTCTTAGGATGATGTTCTCCAGTTCCATCCAAGTTGCTGCAAAAGACATTATTTTATTCTTTTTGATGGCTGGGTTGTATTCCATAATGTATATATACCACATTTTCGTTATCCACTGATTGGTTGATGGGCATTTAGGTTGATTCTACATCTTTGCAATGGTGAATTGTGCTGTCTCTATTTTTTTGTTTTTTTTGTTTTTGAGTCGGAGTCTCATTCTGTCTCCCAGGCTGGAGTGCAGTGGCATGCTCATGGCCACCACAGCCTCAACCTGCTGGGCTCAGGTGATCCTTCCGCCTCAGCCTTCCAAGTAGCTGGAACTACAGGCATGTGCCACCAAACCCAGCTAATTTTTTGATTTTTCATAGATGAGGTCTCATCAAGTTGCCTGGTCTGGTCTTGAACCCATGGGCTCAGGCAATCCTCTCACCTCGGCTTCCCAAAGTGCTGGGAATATAGGTGTGAGCCACAGTGCCCAGCCCAGGTGTCTTTTTTTATGTAGTGACCTCTGTTCCTTTGGGTAGATCAAATGGTGCATGTACTTTTAGTTCTTTGATTAATCTCCATACCGATTTCTATAGAGTTTGTACTAATTTACACTCCCATCAACAGTGTATAAGCATTCCTTTTTCCACTGCTTCTGTACCAGCGTCTATTGTTTTTTTGATTTTTAAATAGTGGCCATTCTGACTAGTATAAGGTCTCATTGTGGTTTTCGTTTGCATTTCCCTGATGATCAATAACACTGAACATTTTTTCTTTTAAAGATGTGGGTTACAATTCAGGATTAGGTAAATGATCATTGTACAGGCAAAGTTTGAGCCTCCCTTTGGTCCCCACTTTGCCTGGCTTGAGATCAGTTATCTCTATTGATGTTATGTGCACCCTCCTCCCTCCCCTGGCAGTGTCCCGCGACTGCCAATCCTTTTCTTGAAGTATTATGGTAAATGTTCAGGGTCGGATCCGCTTTTGAGTGAGAATATGTGGTACTCAGTTCTTTGTTTCTGTGATAGATCACCGAGTATGATAGACTCTAAATCCATCCAAGTAACTGTGAAGTCCATATGTTTGTCCTTCTTTATGACTGTATAATATTCCACCGTGTATATGTGTACTCATTTTAAAAATCCAGTCCAGTTGAGCATTTTTTAATATGTTTGTTGGCCATTTGTATATCTTCTTTTGAGAGATGTCTGTTCATGTCATTTGCCTTCTTTTTTAATGGGGTTGTTTGCTTTTTTCTTGCTCATTTGTTTGAGTTATTTGTAGATTCTAGATATTAGTCTTTTGTCAGATGTATATTGTCATATACATGTAGGTTGCCTATTTGCTCTGTTGATTATTTCTTTTGCTGTGCAGAAGCTTCTTAGTTTAAGTAAGTCCCGCTTACTTATTTTTGTTTTAGTTGCATTTGCTTTGGGGGTTTAGCCATAAATTATTTGCTTAGGCCAATGTCCAGAAGAGTTTTTCCTAGGTTTTCTTTTAGGATTTTTATGGTTTCAGGTCTGACTTTTAGGTCTTTAATCCATCTTGAGTTAGTATTTGTATATGGAGAGAGATAGGAATCAAATTTCGTTTTTCTCCACGTAGCTATCCAGTTTTCCCAGCATCATTTGTTGAATAAGGTGTCTTTACCCAGTGTATGTTTTTGTGTGCTTTGTGAAAGATCAGTTGGTTGTTAAGTATTTGGGTTTATTTCTGGATTCTCTGTTTTGTTCCACTGTTCCATGTGTCTGCTCTTGTATGAGTACCATGCTGTTTTGGTTACTGTATCCTTGTAGTATAATTCAGAGTCAGGTAATGTGATGCCTCCAGCTTTGTTTTGCTGAGAATGGCTTTGACTATTGTGGCTGTTTTTTAGTTCCATATGAATTTTAGGACTGTTTTTTCTAATCCCGTGAAAAATTACATTGGTAGTTTGATAGGGATTGTGTTGAATCTATAGATTACTTTGTGTAATATGGTCATTTTAACAATGTTGATTCTTTTTATCCATCAGCTGGGATGTCTCTCCATTTGTTTGTGTCCTCTGCAATTTCTTTCATCAGTGTTTTGTAGTCTTCCTTATATAAGAGATCTGTCATCTCCTAGGGTTAAATATATTCCTAGGTCTTTTACCTTTTTGGCTGCTATTGTAAATGGAATTGAGTTCTTGATTTGATTCTCAGCTTGGTAGCTATTGGTATATGGCAGTGCTAATGATTTATGTGTGTTGATTTTGTTTCTTAAGGCTTTACCAAATTCATTTATGAAGTCCAGGAGTCTTTTGGGGGAGTCATTTGGATTCCCTAGGTATAATAAGATCATATCATCGGCATACAGATAGTTTGATTCCTTCTTTTCCTATTTGGAAACCCTTTATTTCCTTCTCTTGTCTGATTGCTCTGGCTAGGACTTCCAGTACTAATTTGAATAGGAGTGGTGAAAGTGGACATCTTTGTCTTTTGTTCCATTTCTGAGGGGGAATGTGTTCAGCTTTTCTCTGTTCGGGATGATATTGGCTGTGAGTTTGTCATATATGGCTTTTATTATTCTGAGGACTGTTCTTTCTATGCCTGTTTTGCTGAGGGTTTTTATCATGAAAATATGCTGGATTTTATTGAATGCTTTTTCTGCATCTGTTGAAATGATCATATGATTTTTGTTTTCTAATTCTGTTTATATGGTGGATCACATTTATTGACTTGAATTTGTTAAACCACACTTCCATCCCTGGGATAAAACCCACTTGATCATGGTGGATTATTTTTTTATGTGCTGTTGAATCCAGTTTGCTAATATTTTGTTGAAAATTTTTGTATCTTTGTTAATCAGGGATATTGGTGTGTAGTTTTCTTGTTATGTCTTTTCCTGATTTTGGGGTTAGGGTGATATTGGCTTTGTAGAGTGAGTTAGGGAGAATTCCTGCCTCTTCAAGTCTTATGAAATAGCTTCAGTAAAATTGATACCAGTTCTTCTTTGAAAGTCTGGCATAATCTGGCTGTTAGTCCATCATGTCCTGGACTTTTTATTTTGTTGGGAGACTTTTAATTATTGTTTCAGTCTCACTGCTTGATGATAGTCTGTTCAGGGTTTCTATGTCTTCCTGATTCAGGGTTCAATTTATCTATTTCCTCTAGATTATCTACTGTATTTGCACAGAAGTATTCATAATAATTTTGGATGATCTTTAGTATTTCTGTATCAGCTGTAATGGCTCCATTTTCATTTCTGATTGAGCTAATCTGAATCTTCTCTCTTCATTACTTAATGTAGCTGTTGGTCTATCAATTTTGTTAGAATGTTCAAATAATCAACTTTTCATTTTCTTGGTCCTTTGTGGGTTTTTTTGGTTTCAATTTCATCGAGTTTTTTTTTTTTTTTTTTTTTGAGTTGGAGCCTCACTGTATCACCCAGACTGGAGTGCAGTGGATATTCTCAGCCACTGCAGCCTTGACCTGCTGGGCTCCGGTGATCCTTCCGCCTCAGCCTTCCAAGTAACTGGAACTACAGGCACGCACTACCACGCCCGGCTAATTTTTGATTTATTGTAGAGATGAGGTCTCGCCAAGTTGCCCAGGTGGGTCTCGAACCCGCGGGCTCAGACAATCCACTTGCTTCTGCCTCCCAAAGTGCTGGGATTACAGGCTGAGCCACCAAGCCCGGCCAATTTCATTGAGTTCTGCTCTGATCTTCATTATTTCTTTTCTTCTGCTAGCTTTGAATTTGGTTTGTTTGTGCTTTTTCTAGTTCTTTAGGTGACGTTAGGTTGTCAGTGTTTCTGTCTTATTAATTGTAGGCCTTAAGTGCTATAAATTTTCCTCTGAGCAAAGCTTTGGCTATATCCTTAAGGTTTTGATAATTTGTTTTATTGTTGTCATCATTCATTCAAGGAATTTTTAAATTTTCATCTTGATCTTTATTGCTGAGCAGGTTTTTAAACTTCTATGTTTCTATAAGTTCTTTTTGAAGTTAATGTCTAGTTTTATTCCATTGTGTCTGAGATGGTACTTGATATGATTTTGATTTTTTTGAATTTATTAAGACTTAATTTGTGGCCTATCATTTGGCCTATCTTGGAGAATGTTCCATGTGCTGATGAGAAAAATGTATATTCTGTAGTCTGGGAGTGGAATGTCTGTTACCTTTGCTCTAGGATCCAGTTTAACACCAATGTTTCTTTGTTGAATTTCTGTCTTGATGATCTGTCTATTGCTGCCAATGGAGTGTTGAAGTCTCCCACAATTATTATATTGTTGTCTATCTCTTTTCTTAGACCTAGTAGAATTTGTTTTATAAAGCTGGGGCTTTTGTATTAGGTGCACAATTATTTAAAATCATTTGGGCTTCTTGTTGGATTGATCCTTTTATCATTATATAATATCCTTCTTTGTCTTTTTTTATTATTGTTAATTTGAAGTCTGTTTTATCTGATATGATAGTGGCTACTCCTGCTTGTTTTGATTTCTATTTGCTTGAAATATTTTTCCCCATAATTTTACCTTGACTCTATAGGAATTTTTGTGTGTTAAGTGAGTCTCCTGAAGGTAGCAGATACTTGAATTTTTTAAAAAATCCATTCTGCCAATTTATATTTTTTAAGTGGGGCATTGAGACCTTTTATATTCAGGGTTAATAGTAATATGTAAGGTACTATTCCATTCAGCATACTGGTTGTTACCTGGTTGCTTTATCTTTTTTCTCGATTGTGTTGGTGTTCTTTAAGCCCTGTGAGCTTTGTGATTTCCAGTGTAGAAGAATACTGGTGTATTTCAACCATTTTTTTTCGATATTTAGATCCTTTGAGTATTTCTTGTAGAGTCAGTCTAGTGGTGACAAATACCCTCAGCATTTGTTTGTTTGAGAAAAACTTTATTTCCTACATTTGTGAAACTTAGTTTTGCAGGCTACATAGTCCCTAGCTAACTGTTACTCTTTTTGGGGAGATTAAGGACAGGGCCCCAATTTCTTTTTATTTGTAGGGTTCCTGCTGATAAGTCTATTGTTAGTCTGATAGGCTTACCTTTGTAAGTTATTTCATGCTTTTGTCTGCTCTTAAAATTCTTTCCTTCACATTAATTTGCATAATCTGGTGATTATATGCTTGGATGATGACTTTTTATAATGAATCGTCTAGGGATTCTCTGGGCTTCTTGTATCTGGATGTTTAAATCTCTGACAAGGCCAGAGAAGTTCTCAATTATTCTCCCAAATAGGTTTTCCAAGCCTGTTGTTTTCTCTTCTTCCTCAGGAACACTTATGATTCTTAGATTTAGATGTTTTACATAATCCTACGTTTCTTGGAGACTTTGTTGCATTCTCTTGGTTACTTTTTCTTCATTGTTGTTTGATTGGGTTAATTTAAAAGCCTTGTCTTCATGTTCTGAGATCCCTTCTTCTGCTTGTTCTATTCTACTGTTAACACTTTCCATTGCATTTTTTACTTCCCTAAATGAGTCTTTCAGTTACAAAAGTTTGGCTTGGTTTTTTTGTTTGTTTTTTAACTTTATTTATTTATTTATTATTTTTTTGAGTTGGAGTCTCACTCTGTCACCCAGGCTGGAGTACAGTGGAACACTCATGGCCACTCCAGCATCAACCTACTGGGCTCCGGTCATCCTTCCACCTCAGCCTTCCAAGTAGCTGGAACTACAGGTGTGTGCTACCACACCTGGCTAATTTTTGATTTTTTTTGTTGTAGAGATGAGGTCTTGTCAAGTGGCCTGGGCAGGTCTCGAACCTGTGGCCTTCAGGGAATTCACTCGCCTTGGCTTCCCAAAGTGCTGGGATTACAGGCTGAGCCACCGCGCCTGGCCAGGTTTTTTGTTTTTAAGATGGCTCTCTTTGGAGAATTTCTTTTTGGAGAATTTTTCATTCATGTCCTGAATAGTTTTTTTTTTGTTGTTTTTTTTTTTTTAATTTCTTTATGTTTTCAATTTTCTCCTGAATCTCATTGAGAAATTTTGTAATCAACCTTTTGGATTCTATCTCTGGAATTTCAAATATTTAATTTTGATCAGGGTCCATTGCTGAAGAGTTAATGTGGTCTTTTGGGGGTGTTGAAGGACTCTGTTTTTTCATATTGTCAGAAGTATTTTTCTGCTTCCTTTCATTTGGGTAGACTATTTTTTCTTATTTGTGGTTGATAGGGATCTGATGTAGGCACTGTAGAGTCTCCTTGGTTATATATAGCCTGAGTGTGGTGAGTTTCTCAATTGCCAGCTGTGATGGTCTTGTGCTGGGTGCCTGTACAAGCTCAAGGTGTCCCGAGTGGCCAGCCAGATTGGCTTGGATAGTGGTGTTAGCTGGGGTCTGGAATCAGACCTTCCCAAAAGCTGAAGTATTATATCAGATGTAATGGCTATGCCAGTTCATCTCCAGCCCAGAGGTGGTGCTTGCTGGAGATAGCCAGCTGTGATGGTGACTGTGGGCTTCCTGCTTAGCCCATGTTGCTCCAAGGAAGTTCCCAGCCTACCTAGGTGGTGGACAGAATTGTGGAGACTACTCAAGTACTCTGTCTGTTTTGAGCTTTTGGGGGAGTGTGGGGGAGGGAAAGTTCTCAAACTCCTCACTTGTGCATATTATTGGCTACCCCAGTGGAGGCTGGGAGGGAGTCCCCAGCAACTGGGGTAATGTTGCTATGCAGAGGCTGCACAAAAGAGTTTACCTTGGGAGTGAAAGTTTGCTAGGGCAATGAGTCCCACCCAGCTCCTCTGAATTAGCCTCAGGCAGTCTGCATTCAGAATGTTAATGTCTGGTGACTCACACCTATAATCCCAGCACTTTGGGAGGCCAAGGGTGAGAGCATTGCCTGAGTTGGGCATGGTGGCGTATGCCTGTAAATCCAGCTACTTGGAAGACTGAAGTGGAAGGACCGCCTGAGCCCAGCAGGTTGAGGCTGTGGTGGCCATGAGCATGCCACTGCACTCCAGCCTGGGCGATAGAGTGAGACTCTGACTCAAAAAAAAGAATGTGAAAGTGCAGCCAGTCTCAGGTATTCTCATGGGAGCCTGTCCCAGCCAGGAACTGTCTGGTACAGCAGAATTTGTTGTCGTCTCTCTGGCTGTTTAGAAAGCAGCTGCCTGCAGGGTTGAGTTCATGGGATCTGGTGGCTGGAGCCACTCAGGGCTTTTTTTTTGGTACCACTCCACGTGGATTTCGGCAGAGCACAGTTGCGGGTAAGGCAGTTTCCCATGAGGGACTGTAGTCCAACAAGGCTCAGGGAGCCTTCCAGGTCTGTGACAGGAGCAATGAACTCCTGAATTCCCTTCATTCACCTTCCCTGCTGCATTTAGAGGTTGCTCATGGTTTATGCCATGATCCAGTCAAGTCTGGCTCATTCCAACCAGGCCAATTGATTTTTCTGTCCTTTGCACTCTGTGGATATTATCACTTCTTTGGTTGTTGAGTTGTGGAGCATGCTACTGGTGCCATTCCTCTCTGAGTGCTGAGGAACTCTCTATTTCTTTTACTCCGTGAGAGAAAACACACTGTAGCTGCATCACATTGGCTATCTTAATTCTTCCTTCTCAATTTTCTTATTATTTATTAGTGCTTATTAGGCTGCAGTATTCATGGGTTCAGTGAAAATTGTTTAACTTTATACGTGAGTTGAAAGCTGTCCAAGGCAAGGAACTTGACAGATGTCCTTCTTCACTTGTGCTTCTGATTGAGCTTTGTTCTCCTAGGTCTACCTGTACTCTTTCCCATGATATCCACACACCTGTCAACATCCAGGTCCTGAAAAACCATGGACTTTTTGGCCTCAATGAAGCCCAGCTTCGGATCCTGCTTTTACAGAATGACCCCTGCCTTTTACCAGAGGTGAGTCACCATGGAGTGACCCTCCGTTGTCACATTTGTTACAAGTATTTTACCCAATTTACTTTTTTTTGTGGGAGGGACTTTTGATACTAATTTTAATTGCTTTGAAGCAACATGATTCAATTTAAAATGCTTAAAAAATAGTTATTATAATTGCTATAATGGCAAAATTAACAAGTTTGTTTCAGTTTAGCCATACACAAATAATTATTTTAAACAAAATAGTAGGAATCTCTAGAAAACACCAATTAAAAGCAGAATTATCTAATCTAGCACAATGATTCTATCATAGACATTCCCACTTTACCAAAAGCGGGACAGGAAAAAGGGAAGATGTTGGGAAAACAGAGGGCAGTTCATAATTGTGGCCCTATTTTAACTCTAAGATGTTTCAGGGTTTAGAAGGTAAGAAAGTAACAAGGCTGGAGGCATGAGCTGAAACCTGCAGTGCAGATGGCAGAGGCTGCCTTCGAGGCAGCAGAATCTGTACCCAAAAGGTAGTCCTAGAGCCAATTTTAGGAGCCAGGAGGTTCCTCCTTGACATCTATCTCCTGTCTCATTTTTTCAAACTCTGAAGTCAGGTCTGGTGTGTCATGTCGTGGACCAGATGCATTCCAACCAACCGTGTTGCTGCAAGTAGATCCAAGCAGCAACTGGAGTGGGTTATTGCCAGGAAGGGCAAAGAAGGTGACAGCAGCTACAAGTCTGGGTCCCGTCCCTCCTCTCTGAGAGAGAAGGGGCAGTGCAGTGCTGTTTGCCTTTTAATTTCATAGTACTTTTTTATTTATGCAACTTTAACATTTTTATTTTGTCAAACCCATTGAACCTTTTTTGGTGTGGCTTCTACCCAGGCATCCTGGGCCTGGCCTCATCTTGTCAGATTAGACTACTTCAGTGTTCTGTGAACAGCAGTGGGCTGGTTGTGCTTAGGATAGGAGCACACACCTGTCCCCATCAGCTGGAACTGGAGGTATGTGTTGTGTGGCACAAAACACAACCACTTAGACACAAGCGCAGGGCATGAGGCAAGAACAGTGCCTCACATCTTTTGTGTGAAAATGTCTGATGATTCCTTTCACCCCTTTCCTAAAGACACAATAAAAGGACAATAAGGGACAAATGTGTAAAATGTTATACTGGCCCATTTGAATACTTAGGTGAAATGGACAAAATTTTAGAAAAATATAGCTGATCAAAATTGATTCAAGAAATAGAAAGCCAGGATAGTATTATAAATATTTTAAAAATAAGAAGCTGGGCTCGGTGGCTCAGCCTGTAATCCCGCGCCTTTGGGAGGCTGAGGTAAGTGGATTGCCTGAGCCCGCGGGTTCGAGACCCACCTGGGCAAGTGAGACTTCATCTCTACAATAAATAAAAAAATCAGCCAGGCATGGTAGCGCGCGCCTGTAGTTCCAGCTACTTGGGAGGCTGAGGCGGAAGGATCGCCGGAGCCCAGCAGGTCGAGGCTGCGGTGGCCGGGAGCGGCCACTGTACTCCAGTCGGGGCGACAGAGTGAGACTCCAACTCAAAAAAAAAAAAAAAAAAAGAAATGAACTATGCAATTAACAAACAATGTAATTGCCATATATAAAATGTTGCACTTGGCTATTAAAAATAAACATCTTATTTTCAATTTGCATAGTTCATTTGTTCTCTGATTATGGCAGATTTAACCAATAAATTTGGTGATTTGTTATTATAAAAAGATAACCAGACAAGTTCTAAATATTTTGAAATTAAGCAAGCACTTCTAAATAATCATGAGTAAAAAGAAAAATTACAATTGGAACTAGAAAATATTTTACTAAATTAAAATTAAAATATAATAGAATACTACTTATGTAATGCAGTGAAAGGAACGATTACAAGTAAATTTATACTCTTTCAAGCTTAAATTCATCAAAGACTTAAAATTAATGAGCTTATAATTTATGCTCTCACAAATTAAAAAAGCAACAAATTTAATCTAAAATTTTTTTAAAAGAAATAATAAAATTAAGAATAAAAACTTATACAACACAAAATAATACAACAGAAAAAAAAAATCAGCTAAGCCAAAAGTGGCTTCTTCCAAAGAAACGTTAAAAAAATTTCTTTTGAATACACCACAACAAAGTTGCACAAGAGAAAAAGAAAAAAGTCATCAATATCATGACAAAAGGAGACACTACTACAAATCTTATGAACTACTGCCAGAGACAGCCTGAATGAATCTGCAAACACAACATTAAATAAAAAGAACCAGATAAAGAAAGTACACATTGCATAGTAACATTTATATAAAGTTTTCAAGCAGACAAAACTAATATTTTGTGTTAGAAGTCAAAAGAGTGCCTGCCTTCAGATTTTATTGATGGGAATGACATTCTATGAGGTAGAGTTGGGTCCCTGGGAAGCCTGGTAGTGCCCTATTGTTAATCTGTGTGACCTTTACAAAGATGTATTTGTTCACTTCCTACAAATTTATTACTTTTTTCGTGAGACATGCATTTTAAATATGCATATAATACCTCAACAATATTTACCTTAAAAGTGAGATTGCATCTTCAATATAAGAACTGCTATAAAAATTATGAAATAGAATTAGATGACATCCATATCATCTTCAATATATAGGATATTTAAATTTTCTGAAGTGCTCTACTCTAGAAATTTTTTTCACATCTTCAACTGTCATCTTGCATGAGCAGTACTGAAAGGATTTTGTAATCAAAAGGAAATAAACACCTTTTAGAAAAAAACAAAAGCTAGGAATGGTCATAAAGAAGAATCACCATGTTTTCCAAAGTTTATGAAGAATATTTATATTGTCTCCTGAATTTTATGGTCTTTCAAATTTTATGAAGTAAGAAAATATAAAGAAAGTCTTTCTAGAAATAAAAGGGGCGGGGGGCGGTGGAACTGCCTACTCTTGGATAGCAACATGTAAAAGAAAGAGATGGGAGAAGATGAACCAAATCTGTAATTCTTAGTATCTCTCCCTCACTCTCCAAGTGGCGACTTCCAAACCTCATTGAGAAGAATGTTCTTGCAATTAGTCCTCTGTACATTTTTCTTAATTTGTTATCAAGGGGACCCAGGGAGGAAGAAGTTGTGTCATAATGGGATAACTCTTTTTTTTTTTTTTTTTTTTTTTTGAGTTGGAGTCCCACTCGATCGCCCAGACTGGAGTGCAGTGGCCGCTCCCGGCCACCGCAGCCTCGACCTGCTGGGCTCCGGCGATCCTTCCTCCTCAGCCTTCCGAGTAGCCGGAATTACAG
>CAUYQG010137956.1:0-13205 GCA_963574415.1 Tarsius wallacei | reverse complement strand
AATAAATCAAAAAAAAAAATTAGCCGGGTGTGGTAGCGCGCGCCTGTAATTCCGGCTACTCGGAAGGCTGAGGCGGAAGGATCGCCGGAGCCCAGCAGGTCGAGGCTGTGGTGGCCAGGAGCGGCCACTGCACTCCAGTCTGGGCGATCGAGTGGGACTCCAACTCAAAAAAAAAAAAAAAAAAAAAGAGATACCTGCACATGTATGTTTATTGCAGCATTGTTTACAATAGCAAGATCATGGAACCAACCATGCTGTCCATCAAAAGAGGATTGGATTAAAAAAATGTGGCACATATACACAATGGAATATTACGCAGTCATATAAAAAGAATGAAATCATGAATTTCACAGCAACCTGGATGAAATTGGAATTTATAATACTGAGTGATCTCTCACAGAAACAAAGATCTGAGTATCACATGTTCTCACTCATAAGTGGACCTTGAACAACTATCGTAATACTATAAGTAAAGGAATTACAGTGGCGGGAAACTATGGGGCGGGCAGGGAGGGGAAGGGAGGTGGGATTAACGGTACTCAATATCTGTTTGGGGATGCGGGGCACACCTCATCAACAAGAGTACCTGCACAATGCATATTTGTATACCTAACCCTTAACTGTACCCCACAAAATATTTTTTTAAAAGATTCAACTTTAAAGAACAAGCGCCATTGCTTTACTAGACTCTGGTGGGGCGATGTGCTCTTTGAGCTATGGCTGCTGCCATGTTTGATAAGCTTTGGCTCCCTCTCCCACATTGGAGAGAAGAATCTCCTCTCTCTCTCTCTCTCTCTCTCTCTCTCTAGAGAAGAATCTCCTCTTTCTCTCTCTCTCTTTCTCTCTCTCCCTCTAATTTACTTTCTAGCCATTGCCCTGTGAAGCTATGGTTTGGTCATGTGTTCTTTGAGCTATGGCCTGGCCATGTTTTCCTAAGCTTTAGTCTCCTCCCCTACCTTGGGGAGGTGAATCTCTTCATCTCTTCTCTCTTCTCTCTCTCTAATTTACTTTCTAAATAAATGATATTTTCCAATTTAACTGCTGTGCAGTTCTTTGCATCTTTCATGTGGCCTGGATTACAAACCAGACACAACCCCCTGGGGCTGGGGTCTGATCTAACATTTTGGAGGCTTTGCTGGGATATATTTTCAACCTATCATTTTTGGAGGTACCTGTGGGATCTTTAACCTAACAATTAAGTTACCTAGATAATCCTTGTATCTGCATCCAGATGCTTGTTTTTTTTTTTTTTTTTTTTTTGAGTTGGAGTCTCACTCTGTCACGCAGACTGGAGTGCAGTGGCTGCTCCCGGCCACCGCAGCCTCGACCTGCTGGGCTCCGGCGATCCTTCCACCTCAGCCTTCCAAGTAGCTGGAACTACAGGTGCGCGCTACCACGCCCGGCTAACTTTTTGATTTATTTTAGAGATGAGGTCTCACCAAGTTGCCCAGGCGGGTCTCGAACCTGCAGTCTCAGGCAATCCACTCACCTCAGCCTCCCAAGGCACGGGATTACAGGCTGAGCCACCGAGCCCGGCTTGTTTTTGGTTTTTTTTTTTGGGTAGGAGTCTCACTCTGTCACCCAGGCTGGAGTGCAGTGGCATGCTCATGACCTCGGCAACCTCAACCTGCTGGGCTTGGGTAATCCTTCCACCTCAGCCTTCCAAGTAGCTGGAACCACAGGTGTGCACCACCACGCCCGGCTAAGTTTTTTGATTTATTGTAGAGTCAAGGTCTCGTCAAGTTGCATAGGCTCATCTAGAACCTGTGGATTCAGGCAATCCTCTTGCCTCTGCCTCCCAAAGTGCTGGAATTACAGGCGTGAGCTGCTGCACCCAGCTGGGTTTACTGGTTATATGAGCCAAAAATTTACTAAAATTTTTGGATTCAATTTTAGCTTACTTAATTTGCTTAAGCTAGTTGAGTTTGACTTCCATCCCTTGCAATCAAGAGTATTGACTAACACTCCGCTTCACCATAGTTCTAGCTACTCTCTGGACTCGTCGTCCATACTGCCTGCCTGATTGTTCCACTGAAGTGGCCCAGGGGCGTTCACAACTCACTTGCTTCAAAGAGAGCTCTGGATTATGTTGACTCCCAATCTGCTAATCTCTGAGCCTTTCCCATCTCAGGAAGTAGCAACACCTGACTGCTGGAACCTAGAATCCAGGTGACTCTTAAGTCTTTTCTTTCTCTCTCTTCCTTTCTCCAATGTATCAGCAGATCTTGTCATTTCTGCCTCCACAATATAAGCTTCTTATTCCAGTACTTTTTGACCTGCGTTTCTCCAAAAGTCACCTCAATGATCTTCCAGCTTCCACACCCACCTTCTCATAACTCATTCTTTATGCAGAAACCAGAATCACCCTACAGCTGTGCATTCTTCTGCTGAAGACTCTCCAGGGTCACTCCTTTGCTCTTAGAACAAAGTCTAAATTCTTTACCAAGACATTCATGGCCATGCATGGTCTGGCTATTCCCCACTTTTTCAGCCTCATCTTGTACCCTCTCCTCTTTGCTCAGGATGCTTTAGCTGTCCTGGGCTCTGCATTACTCAAGCCACTGGCAGTTCTTTTGCACCTCTGAGCCCTTGTGCCTGCTGTTCCCTCCACCTAAGAAGGTATTCCTCTTCATTCACATGGCCCTCCTTCTTGGCTATCCTGTGTAACCTGTTTATTTCCTTCATAAGAGATTATATAATTAATTACCTTGGCTATTTATTCTTTACTTGTGTATTATTTGCCTCTCCCATTAGAATGTAGATGTAAAGGAGGCAGGGACATGGTGGGCTTGGTGGCTCACGTCTGTAATCCCAGCACTATGAGAGGCCAAGGCAAGAGGATTGCCTGAGCCCAGGGGTTCGAGACCAATGTAGACAACTTGGTAAGGTCTCATCTCTACAATGAATCAAGAAAAACTAGCAGGGTGTGGTGGCACACACCTGTAGTTCCAGCTACTTGGGAGGTTGAGGTGGAAGGATCGCCTGAGCCCAGCAGGTTGAGGCTGTGGTGACCTTGAGCATGCCATTGCACTCCAGCCTGGGTGACAGAGTGAGACTCCAACTAAAAAAAAAAAAAAAAAGAAGAAGAAGAAGGAGGCAGGGACCTTGTACCATTTATAGCAGAATCTCTGGACACTACATCTAATGCATAGTTGGTGCTCGGTAAAGAGCTCTCCTCACCACATAGCATAACAGGCCCTGTGAGGTCCTAACAATGCAGTTTGAAATCTTACTAGAAGTTATTTATGATCCTCCTGAACTAAAGCATACCAGCTATGATGTCTTGATTAATGTCATATAGGTTGGAGTGATAGACATATAGCCATATAATTTAAAATTGTGGTCGTCTTCATGGAGTAAGCTTTCCAACAAGAAGTCAACACTGGGTTTGTCTTAGCTTAGGCTACCATAATAAAACCAAGGACTGCGTGGTTTAAACAATGGACATCTATTTTCTCATGTTCTAGAAGCTGGAAGTCCAAGATCAAAGTTGATTCAGTTCCTGGCTTGTAGACAGCCACTTCTTCTCCATGTCCTCACATGGCAGACAGATGAGAGAGAGCAAGAGGGAGAGTGAGATGGAGAGTGAGAGAGACAGACAGACAGATAGGAGAGACAGACAGCCAGGAGAGAGAGAGAGAGAGAGAGAGAGAGAGAGAGAGAGAGAGAGAGAGAGAGAGAGAAGAGACGAAGAGACACACAGAGAGAAACAGACAGGAAAGACAGCAGAGAGAGAGAGAGAGAGAGAGGAGAAAGACACACACACACACACACACACACACACACACACAGAAACAGGAGAGAGAGAGAGCGCGCAGCAGCAGAAGAGAGAGGAGAAAGAGACAGGAGAGAGTGAGAGAGAGAGACAGAGGAGGAGAGAGCAGCAGGAGAGAGAGTGAGAGAAAGAAAGAGAAGAGAGAGAGAGAAGAGAGAGAGAGAGAGAGCAGAAAGACACACACACACATACAGACAGGAGAGAGAGAGAGAGAAGAGAAAGAGAGAGGAGAAAGATACACACACACACACACAGACAGGAGAGAGAGAGAGAGAGAGAGAAGAGAAAGAGAGAAACAGAAAGTAGAGAAAGACAAGCAAACATAGAAAACAGAGAGAGTAGCGAGAGAGAGAGAGAGAGAGAGAGAGAGAGACAGACAGACAGATAGACAGACAGGAGAGAGAGAAACAGAGGGAGAGAGAGAGGGAGAGAGAGGGAGAGCGAGAGCAAGAGAGAGGACAGAGCGTGTGCAAGAAACTTTTTTCCCACAGTCCTCTGAGATTCAGGCTTTACTCATATGACCCCATTTAACCTTAATTACCTCCTAAAGATCCTGTCTCCAAACACAGGGTTGAGGTGAGTGAGGGCTTCAACATATGTATTCTGGGAGGTACAGTTCAGTCCATCACAGTGTCTAACCTCAATTAGGTTCCCCCTTTTTTTGCAATACCTCAGTATCCCCGGAATTGCAAAAAATACCTATAAACAGTTCAAATACTAATGATGCAAAGGAAATACATTTCAGCAGTGTACATCTTTAATATTAATGCAACTGTACAAAACTTTCTCAGGTACTCAAATGCTTAGTTTCTGTCTAAGAAAAGTTTATACTTAGAGAATTTTAACATGGAGAATTTTCAGCCTTTAAGGTTTTAAACTAAGCACAAGATTTTTATTTTCATCCTTTATTTTTACTGATACATAATATTTTATATATTTTTGGAGGTACACATTATATTTATTTTAATTTTAAGTTTTTTGAGTTGAAGTCTCACTCTGTCGCCCAGGCAGGAGGGCAGTGGCAAAATCACTGCTTACAGCAGCCTCAACTTCCGAGCTCAGGCAATTCTTCTGCCTCAGCTTCCTCCCGTCCCCCAATTTTTTTTATATAGCCGATCATGGTGGCGCACACCTGTAGTTCCAGCTACTTGGAAGGCTGAGGTGGAGGAATCGCCTGAGCCCAGCAGGTTGAGACTGCAGTGGCCATTAGTGTGCCACTGCACTCCAGTCTGGGTGAGAGAGTGAGACTCTGACTCAAAAAACAAAACAAAACAAAACAAAACATTTATAGAGATGAGGTCTTGCTGTATTGCCTTGGCTGGTCTTGAACTCCTGGCTCAAGTAATCCTGGCTCGGCCTCCCAAAGTGCTGGGATTACAGGTGTGAGCCACCACTCCTGGCCCTATTTATTTAGTTTTAGAGGTGGAGTCTCATTCTGTTGCCCAGGCTGGAGTGCAGTGGTGTGATCTTAGCTCACTGCAGCCTTGAACTTCTGGACTCAAGCAATTCTTCTACCTCAGTCTCCTGAGTAGCTGAGAGCACAGGAATGTGCCACTACACTCAGCTAATTTATTTTTGTTTTTAAAGAGATGGATCTTGCTATGTTGGCCAGGATGGCTCGGACTTCTGGCTTCAAGCTATCCTCCTGCTTCCATCTCCCAACTGTTTAGGATTACAGGAGTGAGCCACACCTGGCAATATTTTGTTATGCACAGAACTTGTAATGACCAAGTCAGGGTTTTTGGTGTGTCCATTACCTCGAGGATTTACCATTCCTAAGTGTTAGAAGCATTTCAAGTCTTCTCTTCTAGTTGAAATTTACAACTCATTGTTGCTAACTATAGTCACCCTGCTCTGCTACTGATCATTAGAATTTATACCTTCTATCTAAGGTATGTTTTTACCCATTGTATCATTGGCAACCTCTCTTTACCCCTCATACCCATACCCTTCCTAGCCTCTGGTATTTATCATTCTACTCTCTACTTCCATGTGATTGACCTTTTTAGCTCCCACATAGGAGTGAGAACAAGTAATATTTGTGTTTCTGTGCCTGATAGACTAAGCAAAAGTTTTGCTTGTTTTTCTAGATTTTTTTTTTTTTTTTTACTGAATATAAGATGTCTTGCCTATTTTCTAATGTCAGAGGTGGGAAATAGACAAAATCACTTCAATTTTATTTTAATTGAATACTTGCAAATAGCTCCTTTACATTTTTTCAAAGGTCAACATTTAATCCAAGCACATGAATTCTGACACTTCAAATGCTAGGAAGATGTGGGCTATGACGTGCCCAATATTCTCTCTGCTTAGCTGTATGCAGTGGTCATTATGGTTATTGATGCAATAGAGAATTTTTTTTTAGAAATAGACCTTATTTTGGGGGCATTTTTAGGGTCACAGCAACATTGAGCACAAAATACAGAAAGTTCCCAAGTTGCTGCCACCCACCCGCCACTGTTGCCTTCTCATACCAGACTGGTACATTTGTGGCAATGAATGAACCCACACGGACACATCATTATCACCAGAGTTCATTGTTTGCCTTAAGGTGCACCCTGGGGGTTGTACATTCTGTAGATCTGGGCAAATGTGTAATGACAGGTATCCATCCTGTTGTGTCATACAGAAGAGTTTCACTGCCCTAAAGTCCTCAGTGCTCTGCCTCTGTACGTCTCCCTCTCCCAATCCCTGGAAGTCACTTATCTTTTTATGGTCTCCACCATTTTGCCTTCTCCAGAATGATACAGAGTTGGAATCACAACCTTTTCAGATTGGCTTCTTCACTTACTAACACACATTTAAGTTTCTTCCATGTCTTTTTGTGGCTTGATAGCTTTTTTTTTCTGGGTGATTTTTTCCTTCCTCTGGATAATATTCCATTATCTGGTTGCACTGGTTTGGTTTATCCATTCATCTTGGTTGCATCTAAGTTTTGGCGATTATGAAGAAAACTGCTATAGACATCTGTGTGCAGGTTTTTGTGTTTTCAATTCATTTGGGTAAATACTAAGGAACATAATTGTTGGGTCTATATGTCTGGTCTTACAGAAATGGAGTTTAAAAATTTTTTTTGTGTGCAACCACCCCAGGTTGAAATAAGAAGGCATTGAGACACTAAAAAAAACCACCAATAACTACCCAGGAAATTGACTCTGTCATAAGAAAACTACCCACAAAAAAAAAAAAGCCCTGGACCGGATGACTTTCCAGCAGAATTCTACAAAACGTACAAGGAGGAGCTGATACCAAACCTATTGAAAGTATTCCAGGCAATTGAGAAAGATGGAATTCACCCCAAACAATTTTACAAAGCTAAAATCACTCTAATACCCAAACTGGGTAAAGATCCAACAACAACCAAAAAAGAGAGATACAGGCCAATATCTCTTATAAACATAGATGCAAAAATCCTGAACAAGATTCTAGTAAATCAGACCCAAAAACACGTCTCAAAAATTATCCACCATGACCAAGTAGGTTTTATCCCCACGATGCAAGGCTGGTTCAACATCCTCAAGACCATAAATGTAATTAAATACATCAACAGATGTAAAAAGAAGAACCACATGATGATTATATCATTAGATGTAGAAAAACCTTTTGATAAAATCCAACATCTCTTCTTGATAAAAACCCTCAAACACCTAGGTATAGATGGAACATACCTCAAAATAGTAAGCTCCATCTACGATTAACCTACAGGTAGCATATTGCTAAATGGACAGAAATTGGAAACATTTCCCCCGAAAACTGGAACAAGACAAGACTGCCCACTCTCATCCCTCTTGTTTAACATTGTGTTGGAAGTCCTAGCTAGAGCAATTAGACAAGAGAAGGAAATCAGGGGTAGCCAAATAGGAAAAGAAGAAGTTAAGTTATCCGTCTTTGCTGATGATATGATCTTCATATAAAAAAATCCAAGAAAATCTGTCAAAAACCTGCTTGCACTGATAAAGGACTTCAGCAAAGTCTCGGGGAAAATGTGCAAAAGACAGTTGCTTCGTTATACACCAATAGCAAGCAGGCAGTGAACCAAATAAAAAGCACAATCCCATTCACAATAGGCACACACAAAAAAAGAAAAAAATACTTGGGCATCTTTCTATATTTCTAACCAGAGAAGTAATTTTAAATTCTTAAAAACATTTAGACTCTTTTATAATGACAGTTTAAAACACAAGCACATTGTACAGCTGTACAAAAATATTTTATTTATATCCTTTTCTATATGCTTTTTCCTATTTTTAACTTTTTTTTTAACTTTTTAATCTTTTTGTTAAAATCGAAGACACCAACATACACATTAGCTTAAGTCTACACAGAGTCAGGATCATCAATATCACTGTCTTCCACTCTATATCTTGTCCCACTGTAAGGTCTTCTGTGGCAATAACATGCATGAAACTATCATCTTCTATGATAATATCTTCCTCTGAATACCTCCTGAAAGATCTCTCTGGGGTTTTTTTTACAGTTAACTTTTTTCAGATATAGGTAGAAGGAGTATATCTAAAATAATGATAAATAGTATAGTAAATACATAAACTGGTCACATAGTCATTTATTATGACTATCAAGTAGTATGTTATGTACATTATTATATGTGCCATACTTTTATACAACTGGCAGCACAATAGGTTTGTTTACCAACATCACCACAAAGAGATGAGTAATGTGCCGTCCTATGGTATTGCAAAGGTTACCATGTCAGTAGGTCATAGGAATGTTTATTAAAATCATATAAGACCACCATCGTATATGCAGTCCATCATGAATGGAAATGTCTTTAGGTGGCACATGGCTGTGTCTGAATTTCTCAAATTTCTTTCAGTCATTGATTTTTTATTTTAATCCCACTGTGTTTGAAGAAAATACTTTGTATAATTTAATTATTTTACTGAGTATGGTTTTTCATACTATTATCTGGAAGAATGTTCAGTGTTCTCATGCAAGAATGAATATGCATTCTACTTTTGTTGGGTAGAGTATTCTACAGATGTCTATTAGATTTAGTTTGATCAAGGTGTTTGTTAAATTATATATTTCTTGGTTGCTCGTCTCCCTAGTTATTCAATCCGTTATTAAAGATGGAGTATTGAAATTCCCAATTGTTATTTTTGAATTGTGTATTTCTTCCATTGTCACTTTTTGCTTCATGTGTTTGGGGTTTTGTATTAGTTTTTCATTTCTGCTTCCTCACTTTACCACAAACATAGTGGCTTACAGTAACACAAATTTATTATCCTATAATTCTAGAGGTAAAAAGTCAGAAATGGGTTTCATAAGGCTTAAAACAAGTTATAAGCAGAACTGTATTCTTTCCTGGAACTCTAGAAATGGCCCATTTCCTGTCTTTTCCAGATTCTGGAGACTTCCTGCACTTCTCGGCTCATGGCCCCCTTCCAATTTCAAAACCAACAATGTAGCATCTCCCAGTCTTTTTCTCTCTTTCTTGCTACTTCATTTATCATATCACCTGTTGCCTCTTTGATCGTTAATCTCCCTTTTAAGGCCCCTATGATTATATTGGGTCCACCCAGTAATTCAAGATAATCTCTGCATCTCAAGTTCATTAATTTAATCACATATGTGAAATCTCTTTTGCCACATAAGATAACAGTTACAGGTCTTGGGAATTAGATATCTCTGTGTGAGCAGCCATACTATTCAGCCTATCACAACTTATACACTAAAGCTACATAACAATATTGAAAGAGATTAAAGAAGACCTTAGTAAATAGAAAGATATCTTTTGTCCACGGATTCAAAGAATGGGTTGTCAAGATGGCAATACACCTCAAACTAATCTACAGATTCAGTGCAATCCCTACCAAAATATCAGTAGTAAAACTGATCCTAAAATTCATTTGGAAACAGA
Source organism: Tarsius wallacei (assembly GCA_963574415.1). Classification (NCBI taxonomy): domain Eukaryota; kingdom Metazoa; phylum Chordata; class Mammalia; order Primates; family Tarsiidae; genus Tarsius; species Tarsius wallacei. Next base: position 3,549 of record CAUYQG010137956.1, on the reverse strand, counting down.
AGTTTCCTAGAATAACCAAAGCAATCTTGATTAATATGAGCAAAGTTGAGAGCTCACACTTCCCAATTTTACAACTTACTACACAGCTACAATAATAAGGACAGTGTTTTACTAGCAGGAGACAGACAAATCAATCAACAAAATAGAATTGAAAGTTGAGAAATGACCCATATATTAAGAGTTGACTGATTTTCAACAAGGGTACCCAGATAGTTCAACGGATAAAGGATAGTTTTTTTCAACAAATGACAACTGGATATCCATATTAAAAAAATGAAGCTGTATCTCTACCTCACATCATACACAAAAATTAACTCAAAATATATCATAGACTTGAAAGTAACAATTAAACCTAAAAATAAATCTCTATGACCTTAGATTAGAAAATGATTTCCTAGATATGACCCAAACCACAAGTCACAAAATAAATAAATTCATTAATATTAAAAATGTTTATATATCAAAAGACATCATCAAGAAGGTGAAAAGACAACCCATGTAGCAAGATAAATTTTTTGCCAATCATGTATCTGATAGGGGACTTTTATTCAAAATATAAAAACAACTCTTACAGCTCAACAGTAAAAAAGACAACAGTGTAAAAAAGTGATTAAAGGATTTAAATATACTTTCCATAAGTAAGTTATACAAAAAGTCAGTAAACACATGAAAGATACTCAATGCCATTATTTATTAGAGGAATGCAAATAGAAAACACAGTGAGATGCCACTTCACAATCGTTAATGTGGCTATAAAAAACAAACAAATAGATAAGTGTTAGAGACGATATAGAGAGAGAGAATTCAAAATCCTCATATATTGCTGGTGAGATTATAAAATGCTATAGCTACTTTGAAAAAGAGTTTAGCTACTTCTTCTAAATGGTAAATATGGAATTACCATAGGATCTAGCAATTCCACACTTAAGTATATACCTGAGAAAATCAAGAGCATATGTCCATACAAAAACATGTATTCAAATGCATTATTATAGTAATATTATTCATGATAGTTAAAAGAAGAAACAATCAAAATGTCCTGTAACTGATGAACAGATAAATGAGTATGCCACTGATATTTAAAATTGTATTTTTAGTAAAACTAATCTTTTGTTGTATAGTAGCTATTTGCATTTCTTCTTTTATGAATAACTTACTTGACTTTTTAAAAAATTCTATTTACTTATAAGAATTCTTTATTTGTTAAATATAACAATGTTATGTTACGTAATACATAGAAATATTCCAGAATTATTTTACCAAAAAAATTGCTTATAGAGTATTTTTGGTTTAATAATTTGCTTATGTTCATTTTGTTGTTATTCTTTGAGAATACATCTTTTCAGAAGTTTATGTAGTATGAGTATACTCTACCAAACAATCATTTTATGGTTTTCTGTTTGCCATAATTTATGAAAAATTTTTACCTCGCCATTTACTCTTCTGTTTTAGGGTTCTATTTTTTAAAATTTTATGTTTAATCAATTAATTTTATTATGACTATAAGAAAGGACTATAACTGTATTAGTTGTAATAGGAAATGTAGGTTCAAAATAAACTTGTTTTTATTTTTGATCTTTTGTTTTCAAGATTTATATTGATATTGGGTGTTTAGATAACTCTATGGTTAGTTGGTAATATCACTTATGACTGGTATATGTATACCAAGATTTTCCTGTTTTTTGAGTTCTTTTTGTTTACTCAAGTCTTGATAGTTACTGAGTTCTTCTTAAGTGTAGATTTATAGTATTTCGTGTTTCAATGATTCTTGATAAACACATATTTCCCATTTTGAGTAAAATATATTGAATATAATTTTTGAATCTTTAAATCAATATATCTTTATTCATATTGTTTTTATAAATAATTTTCAGATTTATCTTTTTGTTCTCTCTTCCTGGAATTTCTCTTAACATATATTTGATGTCCTAAATCAATCATCTATTTTTATTAACCTCATCTAATTCATCTCTTTACCTTTCTCTCATTTAGGGATAAAGTTAAAAATTAATTTTACATTTTAGTAATTAACATTTGTTTAGTAATTAACATTGATTTGTTTATGTGTATAGCTACCTTGGAGATTTAAATTTGATAATTATTTTTTTTTATCACTACTTGGAATTTATGGTTGTTTTAATTGTCTGTAAACAATTAAGCACCACACATGGAACCCAGATGGAGGTTGTACCTCATCTTACCCTGGAGAGCTGAGAAGCAGTGTCAGCTATCCTCTTCCTCTTCCAGGTCCCCAATTCACATTCATGGATACTACTTGCCACTACAAGTGTTGGGGGCCCACCCTCAAAGAGCTCTAACTGGGCCTACATGAAAATAGCTTATTTCACTTCCATAGAGCTGTCACTGTATATACAAGTCTTGCTGTTTCTACCAGACATCAAGATTTGGTTAAAATCACACATTTTGCATGGCAAGCAAATATTGTTTCCACATGAATAACCTGTTAGATTATGGATTCGTGCTTGACAGGCTTGACAGAATAGTCTTTCACTTCCACACTCTTTTATCAACTTGGGGTACAAAAGTGGGTCAGCTTGGTAGGGATGTCTTTGGTTCAGCCATCCTGAGCTCCCTTGGGTCTACAGTTAGCTGCTGCTGCATGTTCAGAAAATTGGGACACTATCCTTATTTGACTAACTTGAGAAGCTGTCCATGACTTTACTCTTATAAAACATTTCTGGATAAGAGAACTACAAGTGGCACTTATCAAACTAGCAGAACACATATAACTGACACATTCAACTTAGCAAAGTGTATTGTCAATATATATAGAAATTATTTATAGTTGTCAAAGCCTTGTCTTAGTGGAATTTATCTTCCAGTATTCCATCTTTACAAATCCCTCTACCTCCACCTTATTACACTATTCCAATCTCAGATTTTTTCCTACTTCACTACTATTTGCTCTAACTTCATAAATACTACATTGTTTGATGCTAAGTTGTCATGACCCTTTTGGAAACATGATTTGGCAATTTTCTATTTTTTTCTCCTTTTTTATTAGCAATTAGATTTCAGAGAGAGCTATTTTCTCTGATTCTTCCTAATTGTTATCTTCTGATTTAGCATTATTTCAAAAGTCTTATGGTTTAGATAAAAAAAGAAGGAGGAGGAGGAAAAAGAAGGAACAGGAGAAAGAAGGAGAGAAGGAGGAGAAGAAGAAGAAGGGAGGTGGAAAGGGGGGAGGAGGGGAAAGAGGAAGGGGTGAGGAAGGGAGAAGGGAAGGGAAAAGGGAAGGGGGAGGGAAAGGGGGAGGGGGAGGAGAAGGGAAAGGAGAAGAAGGAGAAGAAGAAGATGTGGAGGAGGAGAAGGAGGAGGAAGAAATAATCAATCAGTTGAATAATGGCCAAAGTGTATGACTTTCTATTGTATCTGCCACTTTCAGAGGGAAGCCTTAAGGCTTCAGGAACATTCTGCTACTTTTAGTTCTTTACTCAAAAGGAAGCCTTGCTTTTAAGATCCTGTGACCCTTTAGGCTCTTCTTTCAAATTTAGAGGGAGCTCATACTAGGTGTTCTGCTTGTATTTT